>JANHMN010001157.1:0-12537 GCA_030674055.1 Rhabdomys pumilio
TGGAATTGGTTCTGTGCTTTTACCAGATGGGTCTCAGGAATAGTATTGAAGTCCTCAGGTGTGGCAGCAAGCACCTTTAACTTCTGAGCCATCTGTGTGTGTGTGTGTGTGTGTGTGTGTGTGTGTGTGTGTGTATGTATGTCCATATATGTACTTATACGTTATGGTTCTATATAGTGTTTCTACTAAGAAATATCTACTAAAACAAAGACCGCAGATAACTGCATCCTACCAGATGACAATACTACATTACTCAGACCATTCCATATAAAACTGCATTATCCTGACTAGTTACATAGGATACTACATTACATCACACATCATCTCATTCCGTTTGGTGATACTGCATCACCCCTTCACATTTCGTAAAATAATAAGTTTATTATTCTGGCTGGCTTGGTCAATGTTCTGTTGCTGTTAAAAGACATAATGACCAAGGCAACACTTACAAAAGAAGCATTTAATTAAGGTCTTACTTATGGATTTAGAGGCGTAGTTATCATGGGGCCAGGCAGACAAATAAAGACATGTCAAACTTTATTTGACCAGTTAGAATGGGGAGAAGGTTCAATGAGACCACCTTAGTACAAGATCTATTCCATCTCTGGGGCAGCCCCTCTGGAGGAAGCAGAATAAACATCCAGGGCAACCCACAAAACTGTTGTATCTGCTAAAGTTATTCTTATGAACATCCTTCTTCAGAGGAAGGAGCTGAGAGCTGTGTACTGATGCACAGGCAGAGAGACAGTGAGAGCGACAGACAGGCACTGGGCCTGCTGTGGACCATTGAAAGCTCAAATCCCACCCCTAGTGACACATTGCTTCCAATAAGGCCAACACCTCCCAATCCTTCCAATGTTCTCAAAGAATTCTACTTATTAGTGACTAAGCATATTCAAATATGTATATGACAATAAACATTCAAATATATATTCAAATATATGCTCCCATGGTGGTCATTCTTACTCTGACCCATCTTATCCAAGTGCTCTGACTGATTCCATATGGTGAGTCTTCTGCATTATTCTCACCCACTTTGTATGATAATACATTACTTTACCCCATTCCACGTAATTAAGTATGTCACTCTGACAATTTGCTATATTGTTTTACCCTGAAATTTGCTACGACTACATGATAATGTTACGTTTCCCTCTGTTAAACAAAGTAGACAGCACCAAGTCACAAGTGTTTTGTTACAGTTCCAGTGAAAATTTGTTGTTTGGTGTGTGGGACTTTGAATTTTTAGAAGAATTAATGGGATTAAGCAAAGGTTTTATTTTTACAGCATTTCTTAATAGGTTATTTAATAAAGAGTACTGTCTTTTTTTATGAATATAATTCTGTGTGTTAGAAAATGCTAGGTTTGGGGTTTTTTGTTGTTGTTGTTGTTTGTTTATTTGGCTGGTTTGGTTTTGCTTTGATTCTTGTTTTGATGAGTTTCATTAGTTTTATGATATAATTATATAATAACAAAATCGTAAGTATTGTGCTGACCTCAATTCCAAATACCTAATGTTTATTTAGCTCTTTTGAGATTTTATTATATGGTGGAGGTTTTGTTGTTGTTATTATTATTTTTGGGGGGGTGTTTCTGTTTTTTATTCTGGCCTGATGTGAAATTTGTTCTTAGCCAAGGATGACCTCGAACCACTGATCCTCCTGCCTCAGCTCTCCAAATTCTGGGATTATAGGCCAGAATTTCTTCCCACGCCCACCTTGTTATGTATTTAGTGTGAGGTCTTTTTGACTTTTGGAGATTTCCAGGCTTTAGCTACGGCTTAGAGCCGTGGTTCTCAACCTTCCTAAGCTGTGACCCTTTAACACCTCATGTTGTGGTGACCCCAGCCATAAAATTATTTCTGTTACTACTTTATAACTGTAATTGTGCTACTATTATGAACTGTAATGTAAATATCAGATATGCAGGATGTCTGATATGTGACCCCTGTGAAAGGGACCCACAGGTTGAGACTGGGTTGGTTTAGAGGATGGAGCCTGGATATTTAGCATCATCACTGATTTCTTGAAGATTGGCTACTTTTGCACTTTCAACTGCTTTCACTTTTGTAGAAATATATTCCAACCTCTGCACAAAATGGCCAAAAGTGACATCAAAATGGTCTAACTGACCATTTTGTGTTAACTACACAAACCTAGAAGCTAAAACCATGAGATGCACAGATGACAACAGGTAAATCTTCAGGAGCTGGCTGATCCCTCACTGAGTTGTGAAAAGCATCATGCCAAAAGCATGAACAGCAAGAGGCAAACAGTTAATGGGACTTCCGTACCTCAAGAGGCTTGATCGTGAAATGGAAATGACAATAAGTAGAGAAAATCCATGAAAATCACATAACTCACAGGTGTTTATTATCTAGCGTATGCAGAGTCTTTCAACAGTAAGAGGACAGCCTATTTCAAGACGATGCTGGGATCTCGAACAGCTTTGGCTCCTAAAGAGGATTCCTAAGACCTGCTAACTGTAAGAAGATTCTCAATGTCCTTAGTCCTTTGTCATAGAGGTGCAAATCAAAACCAATGTGAGGGGCCTGGAAATCAAGCTCCGTGGCTGTGAAGGTAGCCTGCTCTTGCAGAGGACTGAGTTCAGTTTATAATACCCATCTGGTGTATTCACAACCACCCTCACTTCAGCCCCAGGAGACATAGCACCCTCTTTGATTCAGAGGGCTTCTGTCCTCATCTACATATACCCCCTCCGAATACACGCATAATTAAAAGTAAAAATAAAACCGTTAAAAAAAAACTGAAATGAGAATCAATTTACTTCTACTAGGATTGTAATAATAAAGCAGTAATAAATAAATAATAAATGTCAGTTGCATGGAGGAGTTGAAACACTTTTGTTTCTGACAGTAGTGTAAAATCGTATTATCATTGAAGAAATCAGTTCAGAGGTTCCTCTGAAGGTTAAAGTGTAGAGTTGCCTTCTGACCCAGTCTGTCTGCTTTTCAACACATACTTAAGAAAATAAAAAGAGAGAATTTGTATTGGATTCTGAGACTTTATTTCTCTAGAAGCCAAACAGTAAAACAACCTGTTTGCCCATTAACCAAAAAATGAATAGAAAAAATATGTGTTGCATACATAAAGGAATGTAGGCAGCCACAAGAGGTATATTGTTGTTGTAATGTTGTCTTTCTGTTGCTGTGATAAAATACCATGACCGTGATCGACTTAGAAAAGAAAGGGTTTATTTTGCCTTGAACTGTAAGGAAACTTACAGCAGGAACTGAAGGCAGGAACTGAAGCAGAGACCATGGAAGAATGGTGCTTATTATTGGCTTTTGCTCCTATGACTTGCCCAGCCTGGTTTTCTATATAACCCAGAATCATCTGTCCAGGAGTACTCCTGCCTACACTGGGCTGGGCCTTTATACATAAAGTATTAACAATGAAAAACGCCCCATGGCCTTTCCTAGGTGACATATTCTTAGTTGACCTTTATTTGAAGTTCCTTCCTCCTGGATGACTCTGGTTTGTGCCAAGTTGATTAAGGAAAAAAAATTAACTGGGATACATATTTAGTGCAAAATGTATATACTTTAAAAAAACAACATGGAAAAAGTGACAGATTCCTGTCACACAAAGACCTGGGATATTGAGGCCAGGAGGATCATCAGTTCAAGCCAGCCTAAGCTACATAGACTCTGGGTCAAAACAGCAATCTTATTTGCAAGCCAACTTGACAACAGGGTTCCTCTTAATATTGTGTCAATGCTCAGCAGAATAAGATGTCATCCTGTTTTGTTTGCTAATTAGTAAATAGTATTAAAGAATGCAAAGCACACAAACGAGTAGCTGAGTGAAGTTGCTTACATCTGCCATCCTACTCCAGGAATTTAAGCAGGAAAGGGAGTCAAAGGCCAGCTGAGGCAGTCAGAGAGGCACCTCTCATCACGGCAGTTCTAGAAGCCCGGACAGGAAGATTGCAAGTTCAAGGCTATCCTGGAGCATTTAGCAAGACTTTGTCTCAAAATAAAATTAATAAAAGCTAGGGCTGTAGCTCTGTGGTAGAGAGCTTGCCTGGCTCAGGGTTTCATCCCAGTTACTATGCTGTTTTTAAAGTAAACAATAGTCCTGTTTTAGCTTTTGATCTTCAAAATATCCTGTATTTTGCTTATTCTGAGTTGCTTTTTTAAACAAACAAACAAACAAATAATTATGTATGTTGTAATTAGTATTTTCTTCTTGCATGGTCATGCTTTTCAGCTTCTTTGCGTGCATGTGAGCTTAAAAGAATGGGTCCAGAAGAAGGTGTCAGAGCCCCCGGAACTGGAATTAAAAGTAGTAATGAGCCACCTAAAGTTTGTGTCAGAAACTGAATGAACACGTGTAGCAATCATTTCTACACGCTGAGCTGCCACTCCAGTCATGACAGTTGTTTTATTTGAATGTGTAGTAGCCTCCATTATTTCTTGAAGGTGCTGCATATTTCTTGTTATTTCTATAGGTGTTCCTTATTCTCACCAGTGTTGTAACTTTAACATAGTTTCATCTTTTTGAGGTTTCTTCTGTGCTTTCTATGTGGCACCAGAAGAACTAGAGTCTGACTACAGGTAATTCTCTTCAGAGGGAATATGCTGCCTATGTCTTGTTACAGTGAAAGGTTTTTTTTTTTTTTTTTTTGAGTTGATGGAAATCTGAAGGATTTCCTTCCTGGCTGTGCTGGGAACCATTCCTGGTTCTTCCTGGAGGCTGTTTATCTCACCTAGAGTATTCTTCTCCACACATGTTCTTATCTGAACATCATAGGGAGACCGACCTCCACACTGCTGTACCCAACCTGTGGAGACAGCGTTTGGAAGCAGAATGCTATGAAAACAGCTCAACACAAAATCCGTTTTTAAGGTTTAATTTGAAGTGTGTGTGTGTGTGTGTGTGTGTGTGTTACTCAGTTTCATGATTCTTGAACATGAACTTCCAGTTAATGACAGAAGGTTGGCCACATCTGACAACTTACTATTCCTGTGAACCTTTCTTCTCTCCATCTTCAGATTTATGAATTCCAAGCATCTTGTTTTCTCCAATTCTTAACTCTATCTTCTTAACTCTGGCACCCTTGTGGGCTCCAACTGTGCCACCCAGTAGTGCATATAGAAACTTCTCTGGCACTCTCTGGGAGGATTGTTCTTTGTAGCCCAGGCTAGCCAAGGATTACCTCTAACTCCTTATCTTTCTTCTTCCACTTCTCCAGTTCTGGGATACCAGTTGTGTTCCTTCATGCCTGGTTTATGCTGTGTTTTTTGGATGTCAGAGTTTTGTTCATAATAGGCATACTTTCTCCTTACTGAGTCACACTCCTTGACCCTAGTGGAATTTCAATTTTCCTCTTTCAGATAATATCAGTTTACATACCTGTTGCCTGATAGCACCCCCTTTAAAATCTGCTTTTTACATATTGCTCTTTTTCTTTTCAGTATCATTAGTTTGTGGAATATGTTTGGTCCCTATTACTTAGCAATACTCACTACAGAGTTTTCAACTGAGATAACAATTCCCTCCAGTCTCATATGGTGGTATTTGTAGATACTTAGACAATGGAAGCTTAGTCTCAAGTGATGCTAATCAAGACATCCTATTTTTCTAGCTTTGCCATTTTAAATTCAGCAGGCAAAAAAAGAATAAGAAAAAAAAATCAGCTAAACAAACCCAAACTTGATGTAGTCCCAAGATTTGACTCATGGACAACGCTTAACCAAATGGGCTTGGGTATTCTATATTAAGTATTCCCAAACCATGTTGCCAAGGAGTGTGTAATTGGCCACAGGACTTTGAGATTGTCTTCATCAAGGAGACATCATAACCCGTTCAGTCACGAAGGAAAAAGTTAAGGGAAATAATTGAATATATAAATATTCATGAGGAGTTATTCAGGGGGGAAGTATTGCTTCTGATTTATACAAAATTTTATAATTGAGGAAGTTGTCAGAACTTGGAGATTGAACTTGACAATTTAAGTATTTGGGACAAAGCCCGGGATAACTGATCATAAATGTCTGTTTTAAATCGCACAGATCCTGCATTCGGATAAGATCAATGTATTAATGTGCATTCCCCCAGAGACGCAGACACAACAACTACAGTAGCAGCAAATGTTTTTTCTTTCTCATCCAGAATGAGTTTACTAACAAGACATAAACAGAGAAGCCTCAAGATCTACAGCTGGTGACCAGGGCCCTTGGAAGGTTGGCATGTGTCAAACTCAGAAAGTTTTCTTACTTCTGTAATTAGTTGAAAATGATACCCTGACTAGAAAGTA
This sequence comes from Rhabdomys pumilio, assembly GCA_030674055.1. Lineage (NCBI taxonomy): Eukaryota > Metazoa > Chordata > Mammalia > Rodentia > Muridae > Rhabdomys > Rhabdomys pumilio. Next base: position 6,284 of record JANHMN010001157.1, read on the forward strand.
TTCAGGAGGAATTCCTTCCTTCCTGAGGGAGGGTCAGGGCTACATTTCCCTTAGTCCTGAGACTGAAGGCAGCCCGTCTACCTTAGGACAGGATGTCTGCTTTTCTGAACGTTCTATAGATCTAAGTCTCAAACTCATCTAGGCAGCAGAATAACGTCTAATCAAATATCTGAGCCGCCCCCATTCATTGCCTGGTCAAGTTGACATAGAAATTAATCATCTCAAGCCCCATTCAGAAGTTTTGGGATGAACACTGACTATGGGAACAGCGGTAGATACTTTCAAACTCATGATAGCTTGTTGTCTAAAACTCATTTTAAGACATGAGAATAATTGCTTAAAGCTTTCAGAGTTTCACAGTTCAAGAAGGACATGGGCATTGTGTTTGTGGATAAGAGATTTATTAATTGCATCACAGACAGGCAGATAGCAGCATGGCAGGGGCTCTAAGAAGAGTTTCGGCCGACGTGAGCTTGGAGATTTTTTCTTACAGCTTGCAGAGTTATGCCGTGTGTTTGATAGCTAGTCCACAGTTGGTGTTGCTGTCTGGTTGAGGCAGGTGATGGTGAGATAAGACTGGAGAGGACTGGCTTCTTTTAGTTCTGGAAAGAAATGTTTAGGAGTAATTGAAGTTAAACCAAAATGGCTGAGCTTCACAAGGTGGACGGTGTGGTCCTGGGTGTCATCGGTTAAAATCTGGGCCTTGAGATGGTCTTTGCTCTTTATATGAAGATGGGAATGAGTGGAGTCAGGAAAAAACCCCGAGAATAAGGGTGTTTGGGTGAGATTGTGAAGAGCAAGGAGAACAGGGTTGCTGCAGATTTGATCTTCTAAGTCATGTGGCTTTGTTCAAGTGTTACTCCCTTTGTAGGTTTTGAGACAGAATAGCCCAGGCTAGTTGAAGGATGACCTTGAACTTGTGGCTCTCCCACCTCCAGTTTCTGATCACCATGCACCACTATGAGTTTTTCATGCGGTACTTGGCATGGAAGTTAGCTAGGTAAAAACTCTGCCAACTGAGCTGAATGCCCAGCTCCAGCTGTGCCACTTTTAGTGGACTTTGCCTGGTAAAAGTATTTTCTATGTCTTGGTCAGTTTGTATCTTGTCTCCATAGTATGTATTCTTCTTTAACTGTGGACTTTCCCTTGTTTTTATTGTTGTTAAAATAAAACAACAAAGAACCGGAGGCTATGGAGAGCCCAACAGGTAAGAGCCCTTTCTGTTCTTCCAGAGGACACCCCAAGCACTCATGCCTGATGGCTCTGTGGTACCTGAATTGCCAACTCTTCAGGCACCTGTACTTGTGTTACTTCATATACCCACATATGCCCATAATTAAGTAATAATATAGAAAATATAGAAAAAATCTATGAATGAACTTTCTTTGTGCCCCTCCCATAGAACTTAGATGTCTATGTGTTTCCTGGCTGTGGTCATTGTTCACTCTTAGGAGACAGTAGTATAGCCTTAAGGTTGGCAGGCAGGATGCCATATATAAAAAGAGAAAATAAAACTCAGGTTAAAGACGCTTATAGGGAATATGTGGTTACCGGGGCGTGAACTCCACATACCCACAGTACTGTATTTGGAAAGCTTGAAGAGCAGTGGTATCCTCTGTGCGAATCCATAATAGATAGAGCAAATCTGTTTTAGACGGTGCATTAGTTGTTTTGAGTTGTTGTGATAAAATGCCATGACCAAGGCAGTTTATAGAAGGAAGGGCTTATTTTGGACTTACAACTCCATAGGGATTGAAGTCCAACGTGTCAGAGCAACGTGGACATAGGAATGGGTCTCCTAGCTCAGCGACTGGAAGTAGGACAAGGCCCTCAAGGACCATGGCAAGTGACATTCTTCCCTAACAGAGCCATTCCTTCGAAACCTCCCCAAGCAGCACTACACCTGGGGTACCAGGGCCTGTGGGGGATATTTCTCATTTAAACCACCACAGATAGATAATCAATTTCGTTGCATTGTCAAAGTAGCTGCGAAGCTAAAGCCAGTCTGGATAATCAATTTTGAAATCCCCTGTTGTCGGTAAGCTGTTAAAACAGAAATGTTAACTTCATGAGTTTAATGAGCAGCTTTGAAGACTGCTTAGTGACAGAGATGTAGGAAAAGGCAGGCTGGAAGCAGAGGGAGACTAGAATAAGTATTTAATGAAGGTATACTCTTAAGGGCAGCTTCCACCCATCTGGAAATTCTGCTTCACCTGTGTATCCCATTACTGTCTCATGACTGTGGTGGCTGGAGACCGTGGCAGAGAGCATTCCTGAGGAGGCCCAAGGAGAATGTCCTTTTCAGAGTAATATTATAATAAGATAACTGGCAGACAGAGCTGAGGTAGTGATCTGATGGCAGACAAGATGCTCCCACCCAGCAGGATGACAAGACCCTCTTCCTTCTCTACCTTACTACCTCACCCCATCTCCTCTTTTATTCACTGCATTGGAAATGTGAATGAATCGGTGAATTTCAGAGAAAGAAAAGCAAAGCTCTTTTCATTTAGTGAGTGGACATTTTTTTTCCCTAAACATGGATATATTAGATACTATTGCAAAGATTATTTTGGTTTGGAGATGGTGTTGTTTGTTTTTGTTTTTGTAGCACAGGTTACAGTCTTGAAACTGATTTACTGAAGATAGACCCCAGAGCTTCATGAATGCTAGGCTAGCACTCTTACCAACTGAGCCCCACACATGGTTTTGAAATGAAGGAAACCTGATCCTTGTTTAAAGGAAAAAGAAATTTAAATGTGTCATTTTATTCTATGGATATAAATATACAGCTGATTTTTTTTAAATGAGGAAGGACTGTTTTTTTCTCCTTCCTTTTTCCATTGTGTGTGTGTGTGTGTATATGTATGTATGTAATGTATGTATGTGTGTGTGTGTATGTATGTATGTAATGTATGTGTGTGTGTGTGTGTGTGTGTGTGTGTATGTATGTATGTATGTATGTATGTATGTAGAGACAGTTCCTTACTGTGTTCACTTGGTTGGCCTAGAATTCAGTATGTAGACCAAACTGGCCTTAAACCATTAATTTGCCTACCTATGCGTCTCAAATGCTACTGTCATAGGCATAGACCACTATTTCTGTTGCTAAATTTTCTTTCTATGGAAGACAAAAATCAAGACAAAACAACAAAACAATTTTGTTTCTCCTCCTAAGGTGTCAGCTACAAACCAAGGTATAATTCCACCCAAGTTCCCTTTGGGGAACTAAAGAATTTCTTGGCCTTGCTTACAGACCAATGAATGAGGGGTTATGGGTAAAAGCATCGATGGACGTAAAATAGCCACCCTACATGGTCCATACCCAGCATGGATGCTGGCTACTTCAAAGCTACGTAGATTGAACTCTTCTCGTCTTTCTCAGCTAATGTAGCTCTCTGAGACCATAGACACTTAGGGCAGAGTTGCACACAACTGATTGATAGAAGTACCTGAATCCCCTGGTGATGGAGGGTCCCATGCCTCTCTTTGAGCATCCTTCTGTGGAAGATCTTCAACAGATCCAGCTGTGGTGTTACTTGCAATTGGAATAGAGCTGGATTTTTGAAGTAGGTTTAGCTTTGCACAGTGAATAGTTTTATATAATTACCTTAACACCGTGGAGCCCAGGCTTGCCTCAAATATTGGAACCTCTTTCATTCTTTCTAGTAACAGTACCTGATGTAGTTCTTCAAATCTGAACTGAAGTTAGCTTTTTACCCTCAGGTCTTGGACACTTTAGATATCTAATTCCAACAAGAGTAAGTCTTCAGACCAAACAAACAAACAAACAAACAAACAAAGGTAAGTTTAGCTGAGTTACCACAACCCATATTATAGAAGGAAAAAAACCAACTCCTTAAAGTTGTCTTATCTTCTTCACAAGAAAGCTGTGGCCTGTCCATGTCTCCACAGAAGCAGATACCCATGTGAGCAAATAAATAAGTATAAAAATTTTAATTGCCTGGGGAAATATAGAAATATATAAAGCTGAAATTAGCATTACTGAATGTTTCTGTGGAACTGTTGAATTGGGTGTTGGCAAATGTGCCCTGTTCTAAGTCTTGGTGTCTTTCTGAACTCCTGCAACATGGTAAGGCAGAGAGCCTTCTATTATCCTGGCACATTTCAAGCCATGGAAATACATTTTCTAACATTTTTTTGCAGCACAATTGTTTTCTGTGGCTTCGAGGTTTGAGAGGCACTTATGTAATTTCTGACTTGGAAAATGATTCAAATTTTCAAATAATTTCAGCTAAGATTTATGTTGGAACTGAGAATGACCATAGATAGCCAAGATATTTTCCTGGTCCTTGGGAATAGCAAGAAAGCAGAGCTTCACACTGCTACAGTTGATAGAGAAAGACACAACTCTTACCTCAAAGGGAATGGGAGAGTATTCGTGAGTCAAACATGAATGATCATGTCCTAGGAGGACAGATTCAGGACACTGCGAACACCATGTTACAACATGGTAACACTTGGTTGAAGTTTTTATAATGAAAGAATATATCCATGAATGAAGTCACCTTCTGAATATATTCTTGTGGGTCACAGATTATAGCAAGTGTAGGAGAAATGGTTAGAGGAGCCAGTGATGGTGTTCTTAGCTTTTTGATTGAGAGACATTGACAGTTTGCTAAGGATACACTTGGGAGGTATTCGCAGTCCTGAGGATTCAGTGATGCTAGGTCATACAGAGAGACTGACAGGGAGTAGCTTTGCAGGAAACCAAAAATATCCAACTATAATTTGAAGCTGGTCTGTAACATTCTAGCCCTCCATAATTAGGAAGTTCAAACCTTTGGAGTCATAGATGCTTTGTTTTCTTTTGGTTTTGAGACAGAGTTTCTTTATGTATTCCTAGCTGTCCTAGAACACAGAGATCCACCTGCCTCAGTCTCCCAAGTGCTGGGAGTACAGACCTGTGCCTCTACATAGGCCCAGTGAGTTAAAGATTCTTTAACCTGGGATCATCTTTTTTTTCCTGGGAGAGTAACGCTGCCAACTGCTCCCTGTTTCTCTATAACTACAGCCAGAACTTTGGGAATATAGCACTGGACAAAGAAAAGGCTGTTTGGTAGGCATTGCATTTCTTCATATGTTTCAGCTGCAATAGAGAGGGGCTGTCATGTAAAGAAAAATGTAGCCATGGAGGGAAAGGGATGGAGGGAAAGTTAACTCCCTATATATTTGGTAGAAGTGGTATTGTTGATATTGTTGTTCTCTCAAAGTTTTCTACCAGGTCTAGAAACACAATTATTTAGTGCCAAGGACCTCACCCAATAAAAAAGTGCTTACAGGTGCATACACACACACACACACACACACACACACAAGCCTGTACATACTCAAATAAGGTATAGAAGTTCTAGGGGCTTTGAGATGTCTCAATGGTTAAGAGCACTTGGTACTTCTTAAAAAAGGAGGAATTGGGGGTAGGAGTAGTGAAAAATTGTTTGTTATGTAAGTATGGGGACCTAGGTTTGGTTTTCCAGTGCACACATCATGTACACTTCTGATGTACACACACACACACACACACACACACACACATGAGCAAACATGTACATACTCAAATAAGAAGTTCTTAGAGGCTTTGAGATGTCTCAGAGATGAAGAGCACTTGATACTCTTGCAGAGCACCCAAGTACATTCCCAGCACCTACTTTGCTTAGCTCACAAGCACCTGTAACTCTAGCTGCAATAAATTTGATACCTTTTTCTGCCCTCTATTGACATTGAATACCTCTCCATGTATAAAGAGAAGTTAAGAATTTTGTTTGTTTTTTTGTTTTTATTTTTGTTTTTCAAGACAGGGTTTCTCTGTATAGCCTTGGGTGTGCTGGAACTCACTTTGTTGACTGGCCTTGAACTCAGAAATCTACCTGCCTCTGCTTCCCAAATGCTGGGATTAAAGGCGTGCACCACCACCGCCCGGTGAATTGAAGAATTTTTAAGGTAATCAGCTACACCAATAATTTCCAGGTCAACTTGGGATACATGAGGCCCTGTTATTCATACATTAAAAAAAATGAATAAACAAATGTTAAAATGTTATTGAAATGGTATGCTCAGTGTATTGTCAATTGTAGATAGCCTCTGAAGCTGAGTTTCTGCATGTGTGCCTTCTACAGAGTGAAGCAGATTCCAGTATGTCTTTAATGTACAAGACGTTCTAGCATCTCTTGTTTCCTGTGTCTAGCAGTATGTGTGTGTGTGTGTGTACCCATGTGTGCGGAAGCTGGGTGATAAGG
>JANHMN010001158.1:0-12528 GCA_030674055.1 Rhabdomys pumilio
TCCATCTACAGAAAAGGACACATTTGCAGAATAGTCGACTGATTATATCTGCCTAGACAGAGTAACCAGCCCTTAATAATTCTGCAGCACTAAAGTCTGTCAGATGAGTTTGGGCCAGAAGGCTGAAGATTTGATGCTCCAACGTTCAGTAGTATAGGGGTTGTCCAGGTGTTCAGCAGTCTCTGTAAATTGGCTAAGTTTTAGAAGCTATGCTTATTGCTTCCCATAAATTCAGTTAATTTAGTCATTCTGGATTTCTGACGGCATTGAAGACCTATAGACTCATAGCCAATCCAGGCTATTTACCTTGAGAGAAAAGATCTGAGTGGAGGGTTCTCAGCTGACATTCATTCTAAAGCCAAGAAAAAGCCAGGTTCAAAACTAAGTGTTCTAATCAAGAGAGACGGCAGATGTTCTGGCTAGTCAACAAAAGGATGGACTGGGTATTAAGACTATCTTGTACCTCACTGGTACAAATAGGAATAATTGTGCTCTAATTGTATTCTGAGAGACAAGCTTTATTTTAACAGGAAGGGTAATATGTAGGAGGAGCTAAGGGGAAAGGGGCACCGAGAGGAAAAGATGGAGTAAGGAGAGGAGAAGATGAAGTTGATGAGAAGGAAGATAATGAGAGAGAGAAAGAGAGAGAAAGAGAGAGGGGGCATGGAGGCAGAAGTTCACGTGTCTCCACTAGTCAAACATAGTTTACATAGCTAGATTGGGTATTAGATTACCCTTCTGATTGAACATTACCATACTTACAAAGCCCTTGATTAACATTTAAAAAATTGTATAAAAGCCAAATGGAAAACTGGGCGGAGGGGGGGAGGATGGGATAGGGACTTTCTGGGGAAGGGAAATGGGGAAAAGGGATGGCATCTGAAATGTAAATAAAATATCCAATAAAAAAATAAAAAAAATCAACATAGATTCCAGCTAGATTTGCGCATTAATACACAGTGTAGGTGTGAGGTCTATGTGTTCCTGTGTGCTTGTGTGACAACAAATTCATTGGCACAATAAGTGAGAAAAAAAAGAGACACCTTGTATTTGACTAATTCTAGGCCACTTTTACTTTATTAACTTGTTATGTAAATAATTGTATGTGTATAAATAATTATTGTGTAAATAAATGACATATATATTTATATAGCAATTATAATATATATGAATTTAATTATATGAATCATTTTTTTTTCAGGGTCCATTTATATTTCATTCCAGGACCTGACAACAATACCTAACACAATAAATATTAAATTCCCTTATGGTGGCATGCAAAGAAATTATAGACTACACATATCTTCCCAAAAAACATTTCAAATTCCTAGTAGACCACATTAAATGATAAATTTTATTGTTTACAACTATAATCACTTCATTTTCACCCTTCCCTTGACTCTTGCCAAAGCTTCCCAAATCTCATTCTTTGACCTCTGTCAAATTCATGACCTCATTTCTTATTTGCTATTGTAAAATGTATTCCAAAATATATAAATGCAGCCTCCTCAGTCTCTATAATATTACTTCTATGGACATGATTTCAGAGATGACTATTTTGTTATCCTGTGAGGAAGCTCTTCCCAGAGTAAATCAATGTGTCCACTCTCAGCATTGTTGAGATGCTTGTACTTCTTTGTCTAGAGATGAGGCTTTATGAGCTTTCCTCTTCCAGGTTTACATGACTACTGATGTCATCCTCACTCAGGTCCTGCTTAGACAGCAATGTTCATGAAACTTCATGAGTGTAGCTTCTCTGATATTTCTAAGAAACCCAATCTCACAGAAAGCATAACAAACAATTCATCTCTTTTTTTCTTAAAAGAAAGAATGTTCACCTCAGGTACCCTTTTATTTATAGGAAACAAAATTACATTATGACTCACTGTACATAAGGAAGCCTCAACCTCTTAGTGACTGAGAATATTCAGAAATGAAAATAAAAAAAAATGAAGGAACACACTGCCAAATTGGCAAGGATGCTTCCTGTCTGCAAGCATCAACTGAAGTTACTTTATCTTCTGACTTGTGTTTCTTTATTGCCAATGAATTTACATTGCAACATATATAAGAGCTGAGAGTTCTGGTCCTCTGTATTCCACCACTCAAAACTAACTGACCAGAGTGCTTCTGACCAGCACGTTCACTGGCTAAGAACTTTCTCCAAAGGTAGGTATCTAGGAATATGAATCCCTTTAACTTCATGTTAAATGTTGCTCATTTTCAAAGAGATGAATTGTTTGTTGTGATTATTTTTACAGGACATTTTACAGGTAACATTTGAATGGGCCGCTTATAAGATATTGTTTCATTACTGCGAGAATAAGTAAATACATAAAACTATGAGTCATACAATGTATTACATTTTAAAAACTTATGCAAGCAACAGAAACGTATTTATGTTGATCACTTAGGACAGTGAATTCACCAAAGTCTGCAGTTCCATTTTCTTCTTCCTGTACCTAATGGTTCTTTAATATTCTTAATGATAGGCTACTCTCAGATATTTTCTGAAAGGTTGTCAAGAGGAGCTGAGAGGCCGCTGTGTGCAGTGGTATAAAAGAATTCAGGCTGTCTGGCTTCAGAAATTTACCACAACCTTTGAGACAACTGAATAACTCTGTTCTTTGGGACATAAATGATTCTGTTTGGTTCTGTCCCAGGTAGTGATGGAAGACACGTGCATATTAAAAAGCAGATTTGAGAACATTTGTTGTACAGAAAATGATTCAGTATACTGTTAAAAAGAGTCTAAGTCTTCAGCTATGCTTTGATATTTTGCTGTATTTAATAGGAAGACTTCTTCCTTATCTATTACTTCTCACTAGAAAATAAATATGATCAAGTTAAAGTGGTAGCATCTCAAATGAGTTTACAGAAACTTGATGCCATAAAGCTGTAATTTTAAAGTAAAGCAAAATGCACAAATAAAAGAAGTCCATTTCAACATAATTACTGTTAAAAAAAAAAAAAGCTTTCTTTTTTAAATGTACTGTTGTTCAGACTCTTCAAGGACAAATATGTGGCATTTTTACTCCATTGTCTAACTAGTAAAACATGAAAATTGGCCCAATCACTTGAGAGTAAAAGGTTATGAGCTAACAATATTATGTTACTAATACTGAGATGATGACAAAACTCAGAAAGATATTTTGAGATACACTGCACTAAAGATATACCATATCTTGGAACAAGTTCCCAATACTGCCATTTCATTTTATAAAATAATTCTAACCAGCCACTGTGCTAACTTTCAGGGACTACCAAAAATGAAGCCACTGTATTTGGTCTTTGGCCTCTGGGTTCTTACAGGATGCTTCCTGGTGAGTATCAATTGTCCCTGTCACAAACCTTCATGTTCTCTTATGAACTTTAATGTCAGACTTTTTAACTTGATTTATCTGCATTTTCTAATGTATACAAGTTGTAAATTATTAATGAAATGTTAAACAAGTGCTTTAATTGCCACTTTGAAAATCTTTTATAATTCAATAGTCACAGAGATTGTAATAAAATATTAGGAAAGTGACAAATTTACCCAAGAAATTTTACTCCTGCATAATATCCAGATCAATATCAGGATGTCCAAAAGAAAACACAAAAACATTTAGCAAATTTTTTGTCGCATCAAAAAGAAAAATAATGTGACCTGTTTTCCCTTAAATTTATCCGTAGAAAATTGACAATAAATTTTTGAATGACCTTGCATGCAGTGATCAATATTTAAAATAGAACACCTCGTCTCTAATGTCTGCCCTGAGTCATTGAACTAATAAGATAGAGAGAACATTAGTAACCTAGATGTGTCTTGAAATGATATAGTTCAACAATAATATGAGTAGCACTCATATGGCATGTGGGAGAAAAGAGAGAAGCAGAACTGGGAGGGGCCATGAGGAGTGAGCAGGGCTTACATGCCTGGCTTTACTGCAGAGTTGCAAAGAAAGAACAAGGTCAGAGAAAAAAAATACAATACAATGATGCTGGGGCGAAAAACCTTTAAAGTAGGTATGATGTTAACTGATGTACATTTTCTGAGGAATATCTAAAGATAAGAGAGACTCAAAAGTCGCACACTGACTTCAGGATTTCAAAAACATCACTATATTGATATAAATACAAATCAGAAAAGTCGAGAGATGCAGAAAACAGACAAAACAGAACAGAGGAGCATGGACACGGCTCTGGGATGGAGATGGGTGATGGGACATAGGAGTGCTCACTTTCTTAATGAGGTGTGCTAGTTAAAGGAGGTGACATACAGTCACAGAATAAAAGGAAAATCAGTAGAGTCCTGAAAGAAACAATGGAGAAGTCATTCTCTTAACTCATCAGTGACTTCACAGGCTGCATGGCTTAGAAATGGCAGTTCATTCCTACCTGCTGCAACCTGTTGTTGAAGTGAGAGAGGAGTCATCTGCAGGGAAATATAGGGGCTCAGCATGAGGTCGAAAATCCATAGAAAGAAAGCTGTTGTCAATGTGGAATGAAAAAGGCTCTACAAAACTGGAGAGGGCAGACCAAAGAAACTTGAGAGGATTAAAAACTCAGTGCTTAAGGACACAAAAGTCTGGCCATGAACTGACCATGGCATCTACTACCACTGATCACAAAACTGACATTGAAGGGACAAACTTTTATGGTTAGCCTAAACTTTTGAGTTAGTAAAGGCAATGTATCAAATAACAAAGTAGGAAAAGACCTCAACAAATAAATTAATGATGTCTCGACAATATCAGCTGCAAACTAGCTTCACTTAGGATCAACAGCACAGGAACAAGAGCACATACTGTCCTCTGGTTGACATGTCCTTTTGTGTTCTAGTGTCTTCCCACCTCATTTTAAAAACTTCCTTCCCACAGAAGCAATTTATGACTCCAGGATGTGGAACCCAGTATAATCGATGTCTAAAAAGACAAAAAATACCCAGAGTTTTCTTTAGTCATGCAGGTTGTACAGGATATGATGACAACATTCACACTACAGAGACAACTATTCTGCCTCTCTTTGGCCTATATTTAAAATATCTTATACTTTAACTACTCGGAATATATAGGCACATAAACCATCTCTGGACCTTCCCCACTGTTAGCATTAACTTATTGCTTAAGTTACAAATTCTGGAACATGTTTTGAAATATATTGGAATTAAAATCCAATACAATATTAAACTCTGGAGTGACAGAGACAATTCCTGATATGTATAGCAACTCCTTCCACTTGGGATTCATTTCAGTGACATCATCTGCTAAGAGCCAGTGTAAGACATTGTTCATAATATTTTCTTTCCATTCAATGTCATCTAAGCTTTCACTCAGAACCTGTATGCTCAGAACAAAAGGTGAAACATTTTCCCTGAGAGTCTTTGAGGATATTTACTTAAAGGCATGTAACAGATTTCTGGTGCTGCAAAATAAATTACCACAAATTAGGACTGTAAGAAGCCTGTTTATCATACTATAGTCTACACTTGGCTTAGACATGTCCTTTTCTCAAGGGACTCAAGAGGCAGAAGAAGTACCTGGAGGCTAATCCTCTTGCCAAGGACATCCTATCACACAATATAAAATTTTATCCTGCATCATACTGCTCTGTTGCCCCAATTTTGTCTATTAATATTCAATTACCATGAACTATCAATCTTCTGTGAGGGATTTTTCATGTTCCAATTGGGTAGACTTTCCTTGATTTCACACTAGTCTCCCCAAACCCAGATCCATAATCTTCTTACCCACACTGGACTATTTGTACTCAGTGTCATTCCTTTTTATTTCTATTGAGTTCACACCAGTTTCCCTTCAAGTTTAGTTTTTGATTTTAAGAGAAATGTAATATGAAAATTTCAGAAACAAAGTTGGAACTATAAAATGCAGTAAGTACAGTAAACCATGCTCACAAGACAAATACATGTATTCTCCATCACTTCCTAGACTGTAATCACAATGAGGGTACCAAGGCTAGAGTAAATATGACTGAAGACTCAGAGAGGAGAAAGAGGCCATGAGAAGTGTCCATGCAATTTGCATATCATGAGCCAGAGGTCACTCTGATCCCCTACACTGAATTGCCATATGTTTGTCTCTACTACAAGGAACCTTTAATATAAGTCAGAAAGTCATTTGTCTGCATCATGAAATCTCTAACTTCTTCTTTTTCCAGATTTTCAGAATTTTATAACAAAACAGAGCTGATAAACTCACTCCAGCATATGTCTTGGGAGAGTAGGATGTTTACAAGTCATCTAAACTTACACCTTGCTCAGAAAGTGTATATGCTAACAATTCTCTGTGTAATATCTAATTTAAAGTTCTTTATTTTCTTTCTTCCACAGCCTGGTGAGTGTCAAGGAGACCTCAGAGGACCACATGATTCTAAAAATCCACTAGGTGCTTCAATTCCTCCTTCTCGTAATCTGCCTGAGCCTAACCCCAACAGTGTACAAAGTAATACACCACTACGTCCTGACATAGTAGTTGTACCACCAGTTCTTCCTACTGTTATTATTCCTTCTATTCTCAATGGAGCACAACTTAGTGAATAACCTCCTCCTCCTCCTACCCTTGAATTCATTATCCTTACATCACAATTACTAAACCTCCTAGGCCTCCAAGCAATCTTCCAAATGGACCTCCTCCCACAGTACAAGCAAATACAATACCAACTGCCAATGTCTCCATAAATAGGGCTACTGCCCCAAATTCCATTGATACTTTCTGAAGGTGGTAGCAAATAATAAATTCCTTTTGGAATCAGAATAACATAAACCAAAGCCCTACAGAACATTGTGAGAAATACTCTTTAAAGCCTTAAGAAACAACCTTTACCCAAGCATTATACAAAATGAAAATAAAAACATAAGCAGCATTAAAAAGCATTTCCTGTTGTCTTCATTGTGACTACTGGAACACCTACTATGTTATTAGCATAAAAGGAGCCCATCCAGAAACCTAATCTTATTGGATTAGTTAGGTTAGGAAGGCAACATGTTCATTATGGAAATACAAGTGTAATGTACAATCATGAAAACAGGTGAAAAGTTAATAAGATGTCCTCTTGAATGTCATCCAAAATATAATTACTAATCACAGTCCATGTTGGTATATCTTAAAAGTTTGCCTCCACACAGCATGTTCATGAAAATTATTGAGTAGGATATTATCATTATATTTGACCCAACAAGTATTCTACATCAATATAAACCAACTTTGCATAAAAAAGACATAAAAAATGTATTGCCAAAAAGATTAAAATAATCCCTTGTACCCTATCAGACCACCATGGACTAAGACTCATCTTTGACATGGACAAAAACAATGGAAAGCCCACATACACGTGGAAACTGAACAGTGCTCTACTCAATGATAACTTGGTCAAGGAAGAAATAAAGAAAGAAAATGAAGACTTTTTAGATTTAAATGAAAATGATGACACTTCATATCAACATTTGTGGGACTCCATGAAAGCAGTACTGAGATGAAAAAATCATAACTCTAAGTACCCACAAAAAAGAAAATGGAAAGAGCATACATTAACAATTTGACTGCACACCTGAAAGCATTAGAACAAAAAAAAGCTAATATACCCAAGAGGAGTAGACGGCAGGAAATAATCAAACTGAGGGCCAAAATCAACCAAGTTGAAACAAAAAGAACTATACAAAATATCAACAAAAGCAGGAGCTAGTTCTTTGAGAAAATCAACAAGATAGACAAACCCTTAGCCAGACTAACCAAAGGGCGCATAGACAGCACTCAAATTAATAAAATCAGAACTGAAAAGGGAGACATAAAAAGAGAAACAGACGAAATTTAAAAAATTGTTAGATCCTACTACAAAGGCCTATACTCAACAAATGGAAAAACTGGATGAAATGGACAGTTTTCTAGATAGATACCAGGTACCAAAGTTAAACGAGGAGCAGATAAACCATCTAAAAAGTCCTATAACCCCTAAAGAAATAGAAGCAGTCATCAAAAATCTCCCCACCAAAAAAGTCCGGGGCCAGACGGATTTAGTGCAGAATTCTACCAGACATTCCAGGAAGACCTAATACCAATTCCCTTCAAACTATTCCACAGAATAGAAACAGAAGGAACAATACCCAATTTGTTCTACGAAGCTACAATTAAGCTCATACCAAAGCCTCACAAAGACCCAACAAAGAAAGAGAACTAGAGACTAATCTCTCTTATGAATATTGATACAAAAATACTCAATAAAATTCTCACAAACCGAATCCAAGAACACATCAAAGCAATCATCCATCATGATCAAGTAGGCTTTATCCCAGGAATGCAGGTTTGGTTCAATATTCAAAAATCCATCAATGTAATCAACTACATAAGTAAACTCAAAGAAAAAAAACCACATGATCATCTCACTAGATGCTGAGAAAGCATTTGGCAAAATTCAACAGCCCTTCATGTTAAAAGTCCTGGAAAGAGCAGGAATCCAAGGTCCATACCTAAAATAGTAAAAGCAATATACAGCAAGCCAGTAGCCAACATCAAACTAAATGGAGAGAAACTTGAAGCAATCCTACTAAGATCAGGGACTAGACAAGGCTGTCCACTCTCAGCCTACCTATTCAATATAGTACTGGAAGTCCTAGCTAGAGTGATTAGACAACAAAAGGAAGTCAAAGGGATACAAATAGGAAAAGAAGATTTCAAAATTTCTCTATTTGCAGATGATATGATAGTATACATAAGTGACCCTAAAACTTCCACCAGCGAACTCCTAAACCTGATAAACTACTTCAGTAAAGTGGCTGGATATAAAATCAATTCAAACAAATCAGTAGCCTTACTATACTCAAATGATAAACAGGCTGAGAAAGAAATTAGGGAAATGACACCCTTCACAATAATCACAAACAATATAAAATATCTTGGAGTGAACCTAACCAAGCAAGTGAAAGATCTGTATGACAAGAACTTCAAGTCTCTGGAGAAAGAAATAGAAGAAGACCTCAGAAGATAGAAAGATCTCCCATGCTACTGGATTGGCAGGATTAATTTAGTAAAAATGGCCATCTTGCCAAAAGAAATCTATAGATTCAATGCAATCTCCATCAAAATTCCAAATCAATTATTCATAGAGATAGAAAGAGAAATTTGCAAATTTATTTGGAACAACAAAAATCCCAGGATAGTGAGAAGTATTCTGAACAACAAAAGAACTTCGGGGAGAATCACCATCCCTGACCTCAAACTGTACTACAGGGCAATAGTAATAAAAACTGCATGGTATTGGTACAGATACAGGCAGGAAGATCAATGGAATAGAATTAAAGACCCAGAAATGAACCCATATACCTATGGTCACTTGATCTTTGACAAAGGAGCTAAAACCATCCAGTGGAAAACGGACAGCATTTTCAGCAAATGGTGCTGGTTCAACTGGAGGTCAACATGTAGAAAAAATGCAAATTGATCCACTCATATCCACTTGTACAAAGCTCAAATCCAAGTGGATAAAATACCTTCACTTAAAACCAGATACACTGAAACTAATATAAGAGAAGGTGGGGAAGACCCTTGAATACCTAGGCACTGGGGAAAAGTTTCTGAACAGAACACCAATGGCTTATGCTCTAAGATCAAAAATTGACAAATGGGACCTCATAAAATTGCAAAGCTTCTGTAAGGCAAAGGACATTGTCAATAAGACAAAACGGCAACCAACAGATTGGGAAAAGATCTTAATCTATCCCACATCTGATAGAGGGCTAATATCCAAGATATACAAAGAACTAAAGAAATTATACTTCAGAAAACCATATAATCCTATTTAAAAATGGGGAACAGAGCTATACAAAGAATTCTCAACAGAGGAAACTCGAATGGCTGTGAAGCACCTTAAGAAATGCTCAACATCCTTAGTCATCAGGGAAATGCAAATCAAAACAACCCTGAGATACCATCTCACACCAGTCAGAATGGCTAAGATCAAAAACTCAGGTGATAGTAGATGCAGGCGAGGATATGGAGAAAGAGGAACACTCCTCCACTGTTGGTGGGATTGCAAGCTGGTACAACCACTCTGGAAATCAGTCTGGCGGTTCCTCAGAAAACTGGACATAACATTACCTGAGGATCCAGCTATACCACTCCTGTGCATATACCCAAAAGACGCTCCAACATATAACAAGGACATATGTGCCACTATGTTCATAGCAACCTTATTTATAATAGCCAGAAGCTGGAAAGAACCAAGATGTCCCTCAATGGAAGAATGGATACAAAAAATGTGGTACATCTACACAATGGAGTATTACTCAGCTATTAAAAATAATGAATTCAAAAAATTTATAATCAAATGGATGGATCTAGAAATTACCATCCTGAGTGAGTTAACCCAATCACAAAAGAACACACATGGTATTTACTCACTGTTAAGCGGATGTTAGCCCAAAAATTTAGAATAGCAAAGACTCAACCCACAAACCACGTGAAGCTCATGAAGATGAAAGACCAAGAGGGGATGCCTCAGTTCTACTTAGAACCAATAACAAAAATACTCAAGGGAGAAATTATGGAAACAAAACATGGGACAGAAACTGAAGGAGCTACCATCAGGAGACCATTCCACCTGGACATCCATCCCATGTACTGTCACCTAAGCTAGACGTTGATGTAGAAGACTGGAAATGCATGCTGTCAAGAACATATTATAGCTGTCTCCTTAGAGATCTGCCAGAGACTGACCCATTCAGAGGACGATGCTCACAGCTAACCACTGATATGATCAAGGGTTTCCCAAGGGAGAACTTAGGAGACTGAGGGAGCAAAAAGAGTTTGTAACCCCAAGAGGAAAGCAACAATACCAAACAATACAGAGCCCCCCAGGGTCTGAACCACCAGCCCGGGAGCACATAGGGAGGGACCTACGACTCTAGTGGTATATGTAGGGGAGGACGGCCTTGCTGGGCATGGGTGGGAGAGGAGATTCTTGGTCCCATGAAAAACCAACACAGAAGGGGGGGAGGGTGAGGAGGGGGTAGTGGGGTTTGGGGGTGGGTTCGGGCACAGCCTCATAGAAGGGATATAAGGACGGGGGATGGGATAAGGGGTTCCTGGGTGGTGGGGGAAATGGGATAAGAGGATAAAAATTGAAATGTAAATATTATAACCAACTACATAAAAGGGGGAAAAAAGTTGTTAGAACCAACATCTTTAAAAAAAAAATGTCAGCCCTCTAGGGAAAAAAAAAATTTTTTTTTCTTGATACTAACACTTGTCCAGAGAATTGTATATTGCAGAATGCACAGCCCTGGTGTATCTACTCATCAAGCAAAACGAGAGGACCTATTCAAACCTCCTGTGTCTGGGAGTTCCATCTGGATGCAGTGAGGACACAGCGTCGGAGGCCTATCAATTTGTTCTTCAACCACCCCTCTTCTGATGACTTGATGCCTGTGTTCAGCTTGAAGAAGTTAAAGAAGAGTCAACACCCCTATTCCTCAGGCTTGGGGACTAAGGTGGTTAATATGGAGCTTTCTCTCTGGGGAACAGCAGTGATTTTGTTGGAACAGGGAAGATTAACTAGGATTTATGGCATAGCCATAACCTATTGGTAGAAATCTGTATAATTTAGTATCAAGATGAAGTTACAATTTCTTAAATGGTACAAAATTCACTTGGATTTCAAATTTAAAGTTTTCATTGGTATAAGCCTCTCATCGATATGAAAGTGAAATGAATATAGATACTCTCATGGGCATTGTGCCTGTATAACACATTTAGAAATACAAGACTTAGACCCAGTCCTTCTTTAACTTTTTTAACTGACTTGGGATGACTAACCTGTGAGTTAAGGGACTATAGCAACTTCATGACTTTGAGTTTATTGTTAGGGTGTCTTCTATATTTCATTTAGAAATAGCTGAGAGGAGATAACAGACAGCAGTCCAGGTTACCTTACATGGATAGTTGGATTTCAAAACGTTAGAAATCCATAGAATCGACGTCACAAATATTTCTATATTAATGTTCATTTTTATTAGAGACCTGTCTGCTCCTGACAGCTTCCTGTTTTGGATTCTAAGGAGAAATTGAGCATCATTGGAGTTACTCCTGCTGTGGTGAGACAGCCACCAGGCAAGAATTGCCTCTGTCCATCTACAGAAAAGGACACATTTGCAGAATAGTCGACTGATTATATCTGCCTAGACAGAGTAACCAGCCCTTAATAATTCTGCAGCACTAAAGTCTGTCAGATGAGTTTGGGCCAGAAGGCTGAAGATTTGATGCTCCAACGTTCAGTAGTATAGGGGTTGTCCAGGTGTTCAGCAGTCTCTGTAAATTGGCTAAGTTTTAGAAGCTATGCTTATTGCTTCCCATAAATTCAGTTAATTTAGTCATTCTGGATTTCTGACGGCATTGAAGACCTATAGACTCATAGCCAATCCAGGCTATTTACCTTGAGAGAAAAGATCTGAGTGGAGGGTTCTCAGCTGACATTCATTCTAAAGCCAAGAAAAAGCCAGGTTCAAAACTAAGTGTTCTAATCAAGAGAGACGGCAGA
>JANHMN010001159.1:0-12502 GCA_030674055.1 Rhabdomys pumilio
GCAGTTTATTTCACTTCAAAATTGCAGCACACAATCCATCACAGCAGGGAAACCAATGAAGAAACACTCCTAGTCATGGAAGTTCTGCAGTTAAGAGCAGAGGTAGATTAATTAATTAGTCCATGCTCGCTAGCTTGCTTGCTTGTGGTAAGCTCAGTTTTTCTACTCTTACAAAGGTCAGGACCCCTGCTTAGGTAGCAGTACTATCTTCAGTGAGCTAGATTAACCACATCAATCAAGCCAACAAAGACAGATCTACCCAGACCAACTCAATATAGACAATCTCTCACTGTCATGCTTTCCAGGTATTGAAATGACAAATAAGCTAACCATCACAGGCACAGAAAATGAATGGTGACTTAGAACAAAAAGGATACTGTGTGAAGTAGCCTGCAAAGCAAAGAAGATTGCTCTAAGTGTCAGTTCATGGAATATGCATACAGGACAATTAAATAATATTTTCTGCTTTAAAACAGACTATACATTGAAAGAGTTGATCAATATAAACTTTGTTGGATCCTGATTCAATGCTGCTTTGACCCAAGGCAAGAAAGAGGAATGGAAAGAGTTAAATTCTGTGCTTCAGCATGAAGAAGCCAAGATCTGCAAATATCCAATATGAAAGCCATCT
Source organism: Rhabdomys pumilio (assembly GCA_030674055.1). Lineage (NCBI taxonomy): Eukaryota > Metazoa > Chordata > Mammalia > Rodentia > Muridae > Rhabdomys > Rhabdomys pumilio. Next base: position 632 of record JANHMN010001159.1, read on the forward strand.
TTTCAAATGCTGAGGCTCGCTGGACTTCAATCAAGTTCTGACACATTCGTGTAGAACAATTCTAATTCCATTCGGTTGCTTGTTCGTTTCCTTTATTCCGCATTGCTGACAAAGCAGCCACATTTCCCAAGAGTTCCTTTTTTTCCTCAATGCAGATGTTTTTCCGATTGTGAGTTTTCAAAACTGAATATTTAGGATTTGCCCATTGTTTTCTTTTCACAATGTGACTAACTCAAGTTATGGCCAAGATTGAAATTGGTCTTTGAGACAATGAGTCAAGAATCTGTCTCACTCTCTTGTCCACGTCAAATTTCTCAAAGACACAAAGCACGTCCCTGTAAAATAGTCTCCTGTAGTTCATCAAGAGCCAGTTGAGATGTGCATCTTTGAATACAAGTCTGTTTATTCCATTAATTTGTTCTTGATGCACACAAGGTCTTTTCCTTTGGAGGGAAACGCATTGTGATGCCTTCAGTAAATGCAAATGCATGCATTTGTAAATTTTGTTTTACAGAGTACCCTCCTTGTCAGAAGAAAGAATAATTCTTATCTAAATATAATAAATATGCTTTCTGGGCTACTTTGCTCCTTGTATACAGAGGCATTTTTACTTCTGGCACATCTGTGGATCAATCAGGCTGGTCTCTGATCTCTCTGTAGAATCCAGTCTGGAGTTCAGTATATAAAATATTGACATATATTAACATTCACTTACATTACTCTTTTGTAGAAAAGCACAGATGACAGAATCGGTAATGGAGTTCAGGAGAGTAAAGGAAATGAAAGAAAAATGAATGCAGACCACATATAGAATGTCAAGTTTCCATCCTGAAAATAATGAATGCAGACTCTGGGTGGCCAGATGAGGTTAAAATGTCTAGATACTAATTTAATTTAATAAACAATTAGGTGTTTCTCAGGAGGAAAGCCAATGGAGAGCAATAATAATTATAAAACATATTATTTTATTTTCTTCTATGTCTCAGTTTCATAGTTTTATTTTCTCAAGTTTCTGGATGCCCGTCTTCTGTCAGAATCCATGAAGGAGGTTCTGCAATCTCTCTTCTAAGGAAGCTAACTCTCTTCTTGGGAGCTTCAATTGCCTACCTGACTGTCAGTGATCAAACCACCTAATCCCATCATTTAAGTGTATAAATTTTAACAGCTAAACTTGGGAGACACAGCATTTAGTACCATGCATTGGGTTGGGGAGCAAACAAGAAGAAATATAACAAAAACAGAACAGAAGAGATACTGGACACTGCAAGGTACACACAAGATCCTTCTACAAGAGGGTACTTTTATTAGTCATTGAAAATTGTTTCATGGCATCCAGCTTCTAGGCTTTTTGGAGCTGATATTACCCAAAGAAAGCTTCAACCTTTTCACTAAGAAACATCAGCAAATATCTGCATGCTTTTTACTAACACCTCCCAGGCGAAGAAAAACAAAACACCAAGTCTGTGGTACACTGGACAAGTTGTACATCACCTATCACTTAAAACAGGACCATCATCAGATCACACTGTATGTTTGTCCTCAGTTCTCCTTTCTGGAACCTGAAACATAATAATTGCCTTAAGGTAATTTCTTTGAGAATTAACTAAATGATGAGAGAATCAGTTAATGTGGGATGAGTACACATGCTAAAACAACAGTGGTCAAGGGCAATTGGCTGTGGTAATTATGTCTCCCTGTGTTCTATTTTCTTTTCCTCCTGGGTTCCCAAGTTAGAAATCCCATAGAAGAAATGTTGATCCCTCCTCATCACAATTATTGTGTGTTCAAGCCTCAAGCATATTGGGTCAGTGTGAATCCTGATTATATCTAAGAATATGATTTTTCTCTAATAAAAGTAAAATTAAAAAAAAGAAAAAAATTCCATTTTTTTTTTTTTTTGGTTTTTCGAGACAAAGGTTTCTCTGTGTAGCCCTGGCTGTCCTGGAACTCACTCTGTAGACCAGGCTGGCCTTGAACTCAGAAATCCACCTGCCTTTGCCTCCCCCCAAGTGCTGGCATTAAAGGCGTGCGCCACCACTGCCCAGCAAAATTCCACTTCCTATATTCATAATTTGCCTCTTTGTTATTGGCTTTCTACTGAGGAACATCTAATCGATCCAGGATTACTCAGCTTCTAGAAAGGTAACCAAAAAATTCCCATTGCTTACAAGACACCATTGTAAAGATTTTTTAAAGTGACACAGTCAGACACTTGAAAACTTTAATTTTTACTTTATTGATTTTCTTAAAATAGTTACTTACTATACCTTCAATAATTCCACATCAACATTATTTGCTCTTAATTTTTATTGAGGGTTTTCATTTTGAGATACGACTAAGACATCTACAGCTTTCTCAGCCAATAGACATTGCTTGTTATCATCAATATTATATGCCACAATGCAGAGAGTACCAACGGCTAAACACATATTTACTGTGATTCATATCCTCTGACAAATATTTAGGTTTAAAGAGATTTGGGGTTTTGTTTGCTTGTTTAATCAAGGGAAGTTTCCTTGACTCTCTCATAACATCTGATTTTAAACACATTTTATTTACTTCTGTATTACCTTGTTGTATTATAATCTTTTTTCTTCTTCCATTCATGTGCGCATGTGTGTAAGTGTGTGTTTATTTGTGTGTATCTATGTATGTGTTCATGTATATTGGTGTATGTGTGTGTATGTTTTTGTGTGTGTATGTGTGTATGTATGTATGCGTGAGCATGGGGGTATCAGGGTGCCTGTAGCACATGAAAGTGACAGTGGCTCTCACCTTCCACATTGCTTGTTATTTACTGTTGGTATGTCCAGGTAGGTGATCTATGCACTTCTGTATTTCTATTTTCTGCTAAAAATAGGTTTTTTAAAATGAGATTAGTGGAGAATTTTGTGTTTCAGAGCATATTGTTATTTTATCCATTATACCTATTAATTTTCTCAGACAAACAAGTAAAGCTGGAATCCTCTGTTGTCTTTTCTCCTAGACTCTACAACTACCAATACACACACAAACACACACACACACACACACACACACACACACACACACACACACACAAATACCACCACCACCGCCACTACCACCATCACCACCACCACCCCACACCCCATACCAGAAATGAGATACTGTAATTGCTGTCATTAATCATACTGCTTTCAAATGTATTTTATACCTTCCCATTGCCATGTTAACAGTTCATTTCACTGCACCTTTAACATTCTTAGAACATTCGGTCATTTCCTATTTTCAATTCCTGTCACAGGTTCTGCCGGGCATGAATCCACAGTAAGGTGACAGAACACACTCCACTGATCTAGGTCTGATTGAAATACATTTTGTATTTCTCTGTTGGCTATTTTATGAGAAATAAGACTACTTTTTATTAAAGCCATCAAAATGTAACCTAATATAAACTAGCTTGTAAATTTATATAACTAAAACATACTGGTTGATGCCTGAGTCCTTGTCTTTATATAATTCTCTTTGTTTAACTTGTATCCACTGAATTTTTCATGAAAAAAAAAAACATTACTGTACTTAAAAAAAATCTTAATACCTATCTCTTTCTTCATTCCTTTCTCCTCATTCTTGTTTTCTCCTTCTTGTCCTTTTATGTGTGTATTTGTAGATGGGATGTTTGAAGATAGATAGAAAGATAGATAGATAGATAGATAGATAGATAGATAGATAGATAGATAATAGACATATATATATATATATATATATATATATATATATATATATAATTTATTCTTAGATGGTTCAGACCCTTTACATCAGTTCAGCTGAGGCAATAGAATATAAATGTCTTGAAGGCAATACTTGACTCTTTATGTAATAGGTTCTCTACATATTCCATGTAGAGCTACACAAAAGTTATATCTTGAATACATTATTATGGGACTACATTTACATTGTAAGCATTTGTACTGAGCTAAGTTTGAAAAGAATAATAAATTGTAAAATACAGTTTTTAAATATTTAGAAGCTCACCAGAGAAAGTAATTTTAGTCAGAGTACTCATCCTCAAAGGTCATATTCGAGAACTATTTGGTCCTTTTGTGAGACACACTTATTATTTTTTCAGCTGAAGGACCTTGAAAAAAATGTTCTAGTTCAAGAGAACACCTTTTTCACAGGCTGATGGTACATTAAAATAAATTCCATGAAAAAAAATACTCTACAGAAAATGACAAACAGAAAATGTCCTTTTTTTCATCCTCCTGAGTTTATTTTTTTTGCACTGATCTCTTTCCCTTCTAGGCAAATGTTATGTGATTAATTCTTCTTAGATGTTCATTTTCGTAAACCCCAGACTCTTTGGTGAAAAATCACAAGTCCTGTACTACAAGGAAGTCTCTTCCCTTTTCGTTCCTACCCACATTGTGTACCTTTTCTCATTGTTTCTTATGCAGCCACATGACGTGAATGACCACAATTTTTAACAAAAAGTAATCTCTCATGACATAAACAATGAATGATGACAACTGAAACTAAAGGCATTCTTGTATGTTAACATTGCACAGTTTGTCAAAACTACACCTTTCTCAAATTTCCATTAGTTCTGACATATTGGTGAATTGTCTCCATAATACAGTGATAAAAATGAATAATATCCTGGGAGAATTGACATACTCTTTAGCATTTCAAGGTTCTGGACAGTAGTGCATTGAGAAATTATCTTGAAAAATATTTTTTATGGCTCAAATCAGTTGATTTATTTAACTTCCTTCTTTTTCATAAAGTAAAAAATAGATTAACATTACAGAATATTAAAGGTCACAAACTTATGCTTAAATGATAAATAAGATAGACTAATCTTAAATACTTAGCTTTAAATAATAATGACAAGAGAGGTAGATGAAAAGAACACTGAGTGATCTCTTCCACTGCTCTTTGGGTACTTTATAGATAAAATAAGTGAGGAAAAGCCTAATTGACTGTCACATGCAAAGCAAGTCCACCCATGAAAGTATTACAATGCTCAAAGAAGTTAAACAAATATGAAGAGTGATCATTAGTATTTTACATTGTATTATACCAATAGCATCCACTGTTTTAAATGGAAATTAAATAGAACAATTTCTAAATAAATGTCTTGAATTACTACTTGGCATACATACACAATTTAGAGGCAAGTGAAAATAACACAGATAGAGATTCTCTATTCAAGATCACTGCCCATAGCACACCCTCATAAAAATTGGAAGAGTGGGTATGGGATAAGGGGTTTGGGGGGAGAAAGGAAGAAGAGATAACAGTGAAAGGTAAATATGTAAAATATCCAATAAAAAAAACAGATAATGGGTCTGGCAAAAAAAATAGTTTACTTATTTCAAACGATTTTCAAAGGTTTCCAGGAGATGCTTATTAGCTAAGATCTTATTTTAAGCTCTTCACAAAAAGAATTTATATCTCTAATATTCTCAAGAGAGATGCAAATCCTAATTTCCCTCAACAATTAATTACAAAAGAGGTATAATTTTACAAAAAGTAGAAGAAGCTCTCATTAATTGATATATTATATAGATTGATTAATTGTTGGCTGTTTTATAATAGTCCTTTGGTAAAAAAATTATTAATAAAGAATTATATTTCTTTAAATAGTGTCTTCATGACTCTCTGAGGGTGGAAGGAGCATGCCTTGTTTAATCTTAACTTTCTAAAACTGAAAGCTCACGCAAAACTGCAGCTGATTGCCTCTGGCATCACTGAGACCAATAAAAACTATGCCACAACTATGTGGAAAGACCTTTTTATCCTTAAATGGAATGGCCAGGACCCAGTTCCTATATGGGGCCGAGGACTAATATGCCTGTTTGATACCACAGAAGGCACAGCTAAATGGCCGCCAAAAAGATTAATGAATTAAATATATACCCACACAAAACCAGGCCCAATCATAAATAAGATGAATAACAATTGACATCCAGGGAAGAGAAATTTCCCTGAGAATTCTCTTCTTTTTTCCTTTCCAGGTAAAAATTAATCACCCGTGATGTCTGCTGTTAAGAGTTCTAATTTTGAAGCTGGCCTCCGGACTTATACTACTCAGACCTCCAATGGGCCTTTGACAAGGACATCAAACAGCTATAGACTGACATCACTAATCTGAAGAAGTCCCTCATTTTGCTGTCTGATGCGATCCCCAAAAATTGCAAACGACTTTATTGGACTTGATTTTATCTTTTAAAGTAGAAAAGACTGTGTACAGCTCTAGACTGTGTACAGCCCTTAAAGAAGAATGCTGCTTTTACATAGACAAAACAGGGATGATTAAAGAGAGCACAAAAAAGGCCAGAGAAGGTCTTGAGAAAAGACAAAGAGATAAAGAGAAAATTGAGAGCTTGTACAAGAAGTGGGCTTCAACCTCTCCATGATTATTAACCCTACTTCCTTCCATCTTGGGACCATTAATTAGGTTATTTTTGCTTATTTCCTTTGATCCCTGGGCCTTAAATAGGCTGACTAACTTTGTGAAACAACAGATAGATAATCTGATAGCAAAATCTATTCAGATATATCATCATAAGTTAGCTATGGAGAACCACAAGACTCTAGATGAGGATGTTACTCTATCCAGGGTGCTCCCAAGTCCCATCTCCACCCAACCTAAAAGAGGAGACTTCCACCCCTAGATCAAGCAGAGAGGGGCCACCCAGAACCCCCTCAGTCTGGCGATCTGAATTCTTGCTTAGACGGTGAGGCTAAGCCCTGCAAGGGAATATAAATAAAAATTAAAATATGTTTCTGGTTCATCTTCTCCTCTCCTTACTCCATCTCTTCCTCTTGGTGCTCCTTCCCCCTTAGCTCCTCCTACATATCACCCTTCTTGTTAAAATAAAACTTTTCTCTCAAAATACAATTAGAGCACAATTATTCCTATTTGTACCAGTGAGGTACAAGATAGTCTTAACACTCAGTCCATCATTTTGTTGACTAACCAGAACCTCTGTCATCTCTCTTGACTAAAACACTTAGTTTTGAACCTGGCTTTTTTCTCGGCATTAGAATGAATGTCAGCTGAAAACCATCCACTCAGATCTTTTCTCTCAAAGTAAATAGCCAGGATTGGCTATGAGACTATAGGTCTTCAACCCCGTCAAAAATCCAGAATGACTGAGCTAACTGAAGTTATGGGAAGCACTAAGCATAGCTTCTAAAACTTAGCCAATTTATAGAGACCACTGAACACCTGGACAGCCCCTATACTACCGAATGTTGGAGCATCAAATCTTCAGACTTCTGGCCCAGACTCATCTGACAGACCTTAGTGATGCAGAATTATTAAGGGCTGGTTACTCTGTCTAGGCAGATATAATCAGTCTACTATTCTGCAAGTGTGTCCTTTTCTGGACAGTAATTTGTCTGTAGATGGAAAGAGGCAATTCTTGTCTAGTGGCTGTCTCCACACAACTGGAGGAACTCCAAGGGTGTTCAATTTCTTCTTAGAATCCAAGACAGGAAGCTGTCAGGAGCAGACAGGTCTCTAATCAAAATGAACGGTGATATGTAGGAGGAGCTAAGGGGGAAGGAGCACCGAGAGGAAGAGATGGAGTAAGGAGAGGAGAAGATGAAGTAGAGGAGAAGCTAGGTAATGAGAGAGAGAGAGAAAGACAGAGAAAGAGAGAGAAAGAGAGAGAAAGAGAGAGGGGGCATCGAGGCAGATGTTCACATGTCTCCACCAGTCAAAGATAGTTTATATATCTAGGTTGGGTATTGGGTTACACTTCTGATTGGGCATTACCATACTTATAAAGCCTTTGATTAACATTTTAAAAAATTGTATAAAAGCAAAAAGGAAAAGGGGGCACAGGATAGGGGTTTTCTAGGGAGGAGAAATGGGGAAAGGGGATGGCATCTGAAATGTAAATAAAATATCCAATAAAAAAATAAAAAAAAAATATGTTTCTGGGTTCCCTGAGGGACAAGCCTGACTGCATAGAGGTTAATGTCAAAATATCCCCTCTCCAGTAAAAAGACATCAGGACAGGTATGGCTCTCAGGCCTCACTGGACAATGACAGGAGGACTGGAGCCATTACAAGGTCCCCTTTAATTACTGGAGGTCAGTCCTCTATCCCTGCCTTGGCAAGATTAGAATCGCCACAGCCCTTCTATACTTGGAGAAGGGAGGAGATGTCAGGGGCAGCCCTGCTTATACATTGAAGGCTTAAAATCAGCCATAAGCCTAAAATCAGCAATAGGCCTGACATACATGCCTGTTAACACAAAGTCTTGGGTCTCTATGGAAAAACACTGAAACAGATGTCTATAAACTATGGTAAACAGGCAGCTTTTGTGAAAATCTACCTGCCTGAGTAGTCATAGACCTTGTAAATAGGCAGCCTTGGCGGATAGTACCAAATTAGATAGCGACAAGTAAATCATAGGCAGAGTCATAGTGACCTGACCCCTGAACCTTCACCCAGCTGATACCCTGCTCTGAAAGATATCTGTACCCCCTAAACACCTATGCTCCTGTGTCATCCCCTTCCCCACATCCTGCATTTTTATATTTATAAACTCTGTGTTAAAAAGTAAAAATTATGATTTGATAATAATAAAAAAAGGAAAAAAAAAAGAAATAACACAGTGTCTCCCTGGCTCTGCTGACTTAGCTTCTGACAATCCATTTTCTTGTTCTCAGAAATACTTTGAATTATAAAATGTTATTGTAGTTTTTGTTAGTATGCTGGGTAAAATAATTTTTATTGATTTCATTTTAAACTACAAAGTTTGTAGTGAGTTAAAATGTCCTTCAACATAATTATAGGTCATATTTATTTTCATATTGTAAAATGCTAATTAATCTGTTGAATATTTTAAAATACTGGATTCCTTTTTGAGAATTTCATATATGAGCACTGTATTTACATAATTTTCCCCTTTCTCTCCTTCCTTCCATTCTTCCCAACACCCCATACTTTTCAAATACATGTTATTATTTAATTATTGTTCATGTATGTATGTACATATGTATACATGTATAAGTATATATGTGTATACAAATACTGATAAATAAAGTGTTTTGAGTGAAAAAAATAAATCACTGCCCATAAGTGATTCAGTTAAGAAACAAACGTTGGCATCAAGAACAGAAACAACTGTAAGAAATGCAACAAGATTAAGTGCTAGAAAGTAGATAATGCTTCTCTAAGGAAGTTGAGGGCATTGCTTACCAGAGACAATAGAGGAAAGTCTCTGTGGAGCAGAGAGATGTAGGCTAAACAAAAGGTTTATTTTGAGACAAGGTCTTGAAACAAAAAGAAATTCGGTATGTCAGAATAACATTTTTTGCCAATAAGCCTGAAAATCAGGTCATATAGTGAAGGGTAAAAAACTAGCCAAAGAGCTACACTGAAAGTATTCTGTCTGTTTTAAAGTCTTAAGTTGAGTAGAATACAGTGTGATTCTATTGCTGAATCAGAATCAGTGTGGCTTAATAGTATCCTTTTTTGTCTTATTAATTATTCCATTCATTTACATCTTAAATGATATCCCACTTCCCTGTTACCCCTCCACCACCACCCCCACCCCAATCCACCATCCCCCTCCCTTTTACCTGTATGTGGGTGCTCCTTGACCTACCCACATCCTCCTCCCCACCCCTCCAGCATCCCCCTATGCTGGGGCATCAAACCTCCACAAGACCAAAGGCTTCTTCTCCCATTGCTGTCAGGCAAGGCCATCCTCTGCTATATATGTATCTGAAGCCATGGATATCTCCAAGTACACTCCTTGGTTTATGGTCTAGACTCTAGGAGAACTGGGTTATCAGAGGGCACAGAGCCAGTATCCAAATTAACTAAATCAGGAAAGAAAATGGAGACATAACAACAGAAACCAAGATTTAAAAAAATTGATCCCATTACAAAAGTCTGTACTCAACAAAACTGGAAAACCTGTATGAAATGATGATTTTTCTAGACAGATACCAAGTACCAAAGTTAAATCAGGATCAGATAAACTATCTAAACAACCTTACAACCCCCAAGGAAATATAAGTAGTCATTAGAAGTCTCCCAACCAAGAAAAGCCCAGGGCCAGATGGTTTTAGGGCAGAATTCTGTCAGACCTTCAAAGAAGATCTAATACCAATACTCCTTAAACTATTCCATAAAATAGAAACAGAAGGAACACTACCCAGTTCTTTCTATGAAGCCACAGTTACACTGCTATCTAAACCACGAAAAGACCCAACAAAGAAAGAGAACTACAATTTTCCTTATAAATATTGATGTGAAATTACTCAAAAAATTCTCTCAAACAAGAACATTTAAAAAACAATTATCCACCATGATCATGTAGGCTTCATCCCAGGAATGCAGGGATGGTTCAATATATAAAAATCCACCCATGTAATCCACTATATAAACAAACTTAAAGAAAAAAAAAAAAAACCACATGAACATTTCATTAGATGCTGAAAAAGCCTTTGACAAAATACAGCACCCATTCATGTTAAAAGTATTGGAGAGATCAGGAATAGTGTCTTAATAATAACTACTTTTAAAAGATGATCTTGACTTTTATGTTTTAAAATATTTTCCTGTGGCTTTTTTTGACAATTTCATATGGACATGGACTTGAGAAGGAAACAATACAACTTTTATGTAAAAAAATAAAACTAAAGGTTATGAAGGTTATGATAGGCAGCAAACCATCTAGAAGCTCCTGTGAGAGTCTAGGTAAGAACTAGGAATGACCTTTAATGTAGCAGAAGGAGTAAGTCAGATTTGTGATATTTTTTTGAAGGTACAAGGTACTTTAGATTTGTTACATGTATAAACATACCAAAGCTGAGACAGAATTACTGTTCCATGGAAGTTGGCATGGCCCAAACTGATAGGAAGAACTGCTTAGGATCATGTGTAAGAATACTATTCTTTTGAAATACTGCTTTTATGAAAAATTACATTGAGAGGCTTATTTGACTGCCCAAACCAACTATGTTTATTCAGTACAGGAGACTGTTTTTAGATCAGAGTTACAACTGTCATTATGTTTCCTGTGTTAACCTGTGGACACCAAAAATTAAAAAGGGGAAAGATGTCAATAGAAAATAAATATGACCATTTTTATGTCTTCTTTTGGGAACTCTATTTTCAGATCCATATACCATTATTAATTGTATTGTTTTTTAATTGTTTGTATATTGAATTCTATATATAATATGAGTATTAATTCTCTATCTAATGTATAGCTAGCAAAAATTCTCTTTTACTCTATGGACCTCCTCTTTGACAAATTGATTGTTTCCTTAGCTATATGGAAGTAATTGTGGGTCTTAACTTCAGGGAAGATGAGATACTATTCAGAAAATCTTTTATCTTGTAGGGAACTTCTTAGTATTTCACTTAACAGCCTTATGGATTCAAATTTTACACTGAGGTGTATGATTCATTTGGAGTTAATTTTTATGCAGAGAAATAGACACACATCTATTTTCATTCATCTATATGCAGATACCCACTTTGCCTAGGTGTAGAGAATTTTTAATCCAGCAACATGGCTATTCTGGCAATGTATCACATCAAAAGATCTTCTAGGTCTATATTACTAGGACAGAATGTAGATATGCCCTGAATTACAGTATGATCTGGCTGGAGTACAGACATGCCCTTAGTGCGCATGTTTAATCCCTAACAATAAAGGTAAAGTTAATTTGTAGAAGAAAGTAGCCCTGTTTGAAATTAATGTCTAATTGAGGTGCAGACAAAGTGATAAATCAGAGAAAAATTTGACAAAATGAGTCTGAGATAGGATAGATCAACTCACATCGAAACACCACAGAAAGGAAAGGTGACTTAAGAGGAGAAAGAGAGAGAGAGAGAGAGAGAGAGAGAGAGAGAGAGAGAGAGAGAGA
>JANHMN010001160.1:0-12496 GCA_030674055.1 Rhabdomys pumilio
AAAAGGGAGAAAAGGGAGAAAAGGGAGAAAAGGGAGAAAAGGGAGAAGGGAGAAGAAGGGAGAAGGGAGAAGAAGGGAGAAGGGATAAGAAGGGAGAAGGGAGAAGGGAGAAGGGAGAAGGGAGAAGGGAGAAGGGAGAAGGGAGAAGGGAGAAGGGAGAAGGGAGGAGAAGGGAGAAGGGAGAAGGGAGAAGGGAGAAGGGAGAAGGGAGAAGGGAGAAGGGAGAAGGGAGAAGGGAGAAGAAGGGAGAAGAAGGGAGAAGGGAGAAGGGAGAAGGGAGAAGGGAGAAGGGAGAAGGGAGAAGAAGGGAGAAGGGAGAAGGGAAAAGGGAGAAGAGGAGGAGGAGGAGGAGGAGGAGGAGGAGGAGGAGAAGAAGAAGAAGAAGAAGAAGAAGAAGAAGAAGAAGAAGAAGAAGAAGAAGAAGAAGAAGAAGAAGAAGAAGAGAAGGAAGAGGAGGAGGAGGAAGAAGAAGAGGAGGAAGAGGAAGAAGAGGAAGAAGAGGAAGAAGAGAAGGAGGAGGAGGAGGAAGAAGAGGAGGAAGAGGAAGAAGAGGAAGAAGAGAAGGAGGAGGAGGAGGAAGAGGTAGAAGAGGAGGAAGAGGAAGAAGAGGAAGAAGAGGAGGAAGAGGAAGAAGAGGAAGAAGAGGAAGAAGAGGAAGAAGAGAAGGAAGAGGAAGAAGAGAAGGAGGAGGAGGAGAAAGAGGTAGAAGAGGAAGAGGAGGAAGAGGAAGAAGAGGAAGAAGAGGAGGAAGAGGAAGAAGAGGAAGAAGAGGAAGAAGAGAAGAACTGGGCTAGGAATTGAAGACAGACATGAACACAGTTGGATGAAGAGAGGGATATACAAGAATGTCAATAATCTCTACATGTGATCTGAGAGAAAGTATTTGTTCCAAAGAGGAATCTTCATTCATTTTTTCTTTTATTTATTCTTTCTTTCCATTTTCTTTCCTTCCTTCCTTCTCTCCCTCCTTCCTTTCTTTCAACAAAGGCAGCAAAGATCAGCAAACACATATTAGAGAAAGCTGATACGTTACCTATGGCCTGTTATTCATACTGCCTGCTCAACATCTATCTGCCAGATTAAACGACTTAATGTTTCCTTTACATCCTCCCCAATTTTCAGTTGTCACACATCAAGTGGAACTATTTCTATGTGTAGGATAATGAAATGACTAATAACTCGTACATTGTTAGTACATTGGCATGGTCATACCAGATGTGTGTAAGTCTGATCTCATTACTAGTTAATCAGTGACCACCTGTAACTAAGTGGCTAAATATAAGACACAGTATCATGCCTAACCGGAATGTTAAATGTATTGTTAAGAATTTATTCAAGCAGAGGCAAATGAACCAGGCCAACATCCGGCCAATTTATACTAGTCATCAAACTGTTGCTTAAGCAACCAGGAAAAGGCTAATTTTTTCCATCATAAGCCTGAAACCAGATGATAAAAAAATCTGCCTATGAGTAAGTTTATAAAGTAAAATAAAACCGAGGCTAGAGAGATGGCTCATTGGTAAAATGCTTGCTGAGCAACCATGAGAAACTGAGTTCAGACTCAGCACCCAGGTAAAAAGCTAGGAATGGCAGTTGTATGCCTATTATCCCCACATATGGAAAATGAAGATAGTAGGCTCCCTAGTGTTTGCTGGCCAGCTAGTCTAGCCCATTAAGAAGCTCTCAATTCAATGAGAAACCTTGTATGAGAAACAAGATACATGGTCAAGGAATATATCGGTCACCATTTGTGCTCCATATGTGCATACAGGCATACACACAGAGGAATGAAACAAAGCTCCGTGGGATAAGGGTTAGCTACTTATTTGAATTTATAGTTGCAAGACAATAATAAATGCTTCTCTTATGACCCAGTTACCCTAAATTGGGATTTTTTTTTTTTTTGTCACTTGCAACTATAGTATTTCTAAACAATTAAAATTCCCACTAAGGCTCAGTCTGTAAAGGAATTTGCTGTCTCAGTCTGAGAACCCAAGTTTGTTCCTTGGAACACATGTAAATGTAGAAGGGGGAAACCAACTCTACAAAGTTGTCCTCTGACCTCCATATGCAAGTTGAGACGTGTGCCCCCATCATACATGTATGCGCACACGCACACGCAGACGCACACACACCCCAAAATTTGCTTGAAATTTTTTCCCCACTAAATGTAGGCATCACTGAACATCATGGCTGACAGCTTCCACTCTCGTCATGTACAATCGACTGTCCACATACAGCAGCCCAGGATAAAATAGTGCATAGCGTGTATCTCTGTGTAACACCCTCTTCTGGTGTCTCCTTGCACTAAAACTCTACTTAGCAAAACCAGTAAGAATGCAACTACTATTCTCTCATCCTTCCAGCCTCACCTTACCTCTTTTCATTCTCTCACAATTACTCTTGTTTTCTTTAATAACATCTATCACAATGTTATCATGTATGTGCCCAGGGCCTTATTTGCTTAATTTCTGAATTCCTCACTAGGCTTGAGTTGTACATAATCCTAAGAGCTAGTATTATCTCTGTTGACCACTATATACTAGGAACCTTCCACAACGTCTAAATAGCAGGCATTTGACAAGTATTCATAGAAAGAAAGCAGACAGAAATGCTAGCTCAAAATAACAGATTTTAAAAAATGTTATTTTCATTTTGAACTTAACTACAGACTATTTAATTATTCAGATTGGGAAAGAACATAGGACATTCTGGGGTCACAAGCCTCTGGAAGGTGTGGGGACACGTATACAAGTTTAAGCTAATGCATATAAAAGCTTCAGGGGCAGTTTAAATGCTCAACGCTGTTTTTAGCAGCTGAGAACATAAAATCAAAGTAGTCAAAACTCAAAAATACAGTCCAGCCTACATTCAGAGGATGCCCTGAGAGTTTACTTACAAAAAGAAGGCTCTGTCTCCCACTATATCCCAAAGATCTGCCAACATAAATCTACCTGGAGTTACCGCTCCTTTGATAGCCCCTAAATATCATTGGATCTAGAGAAAGAAAAGGGTACTTCTTTTTTTTTGGTTTTTCGAGACAGGGTTTCTCTGTGTAGTCCTGGCTGTCCTGGAACTCACTCTGTAGACCAGGCTGGCCTCCAACTCTGTCAGAAATCTGCCTGCCTCTGCCTCCCAAGTGCTGGGATTAAAGGCGTACGCCACCACCGCCCAGCTGAGCCTGGGTTTTTATTCTCATTACACTACAGCAAAATAGTAAGTAACAGACTTTTTACTCCTGGTAATACTTGTAAAAAATGGAAATGTTTCATTAAATCCACACATTTGGTTAACAATATGCTTTGCTGTTACTTTTTTCAAAGAAAACATATCTGAGGTTAGACTGCTAGGAGTTTTAAATAACATATTTCTATCTAAGCATCTTGGAATGGGTAGGAAATACCAAACATTGCGCTAATTATTCTTCTGCTGTAAACAGCACTCCTACCTAATGTTAGGCTGGTGGAGCCCAGCAAGTCAATGCCTGGGTGGCCACTCTGACCCACAGGCCCCTTCTGAAGCTGTTTGGGAATGATACTGTTAACCTTTTGCATAGAGTGATACCAAAAATTGTGTAACTTTAAATTTTTTGGATACATTCTAAAAAAATTAAATGCAAATGAGCTTACTCTTTTTCATATTTCGGAAAATCTTCAAACTCTGTAAAAGTGAAGAGAGGAGAAAGTTAATGTTTTTCCTATAAGTTTCAAACTGCTTTAGTCAACTAGAAATACAGACTTAACATGATTAGTTTTCTTAATAATTGCCATAAAACTGCAGTTATTTTTCCATCTTACATCCTAATTCACTACAAAACCACCACTTGATTCTCTCTTGCTGTTTTACCATATGTAGCCTAGCACATACCTAGAAACAATCCTGTCAAAATGCCAGGGATAGGGATGACAAGCCTTCACTCCCTCTACTGGGAGCATTCAAAACTGGCAACAGCCTGAGGGTTGCTTTGCTTTTCAGTTATGAACTCTTTGCCCAGTTTTATTTTGAAGTTATGAATCTCTAGCAATTCGTCATATATTAGACAAACTCTTTGACTGTGGTTTCAGTTGCAGGCATCCTCCTCTCCAGTCTGGTCTTTGTCTTTGATTTTTAGCTACCTTTCCTTCACTATGCAGACATTTTGTTTGACTTAGTGGGCTGCCTGTATCTTCCTCACTGCCTCCGGATTGTTATAGTTACAAAGGTCACTCATGCTCCAGAGTTAGAAAACTAACTCTTGTAATTTAGGGTTTTTAAAAATAGTTATTGTTGAGTCATTTGGGGGGTTGACTTTTTATTTTTAGGTTTTAAAATTTTTTAGATTGATTATTTTATGTGTATAGATGTTTTACCTGAATGTATATCTATGTACCATGTATATGCCTGGTGCCCAAGGAGACAAGATGATAGCATCAGATCCTCTGGAACCAGAGTTAAAGACAGTTAAGATCCACCACATAAGTGCTGGGAATTAAGCTCAGGTCCTCTGAAAAAAACAGTCGGTGCTCTTAATTTCTCTCCAGTTCCTTTTTAGTAGTTCTATGTGTATGTACACATTTTAACATTTAAACCTTTTAGCTATCTACACTTTATCCTAATGTAGATGTGAATTGTAGACCCTAAAATTTGTCTACATTATTATATATTTAGACCAACCCTTTTTTTTTTTTTTTTTTCCCCCGACATGGTCTCATGTATCCCAGCCAGGTCTTGAACTTCTGATACTCCTGCCTCCACCTCTCAAATATTGCAATATGGATATTATAGACATGCAACACCATACCTAGTTCAAACCCCAGGCTTCAGGCATGCTTCGGGCAAGCAGTCTACTAACTGAGCTACATTCTCAACCCACTAACTATTATGAAATCATGTGATCCTATCCCTTGATTGATATGTATTAACCTTCTCTGCATGTAATGCATTTATTTTCATATACTAACATCTAACTATAATTACTCTCATTCATTGCATATATTTGCTTTCTATTAATCTTGACTGTGTGAGAGAAAAACTCAATTTAGTAAACATGCTTAATATAATTTTCAATCTTAATGCTGTGGAAAGAAAACTAGTAGTAAGGGGAACTCTGGGATGGTTTCTAAGTCTCTTGTCTTACCTTGCTCCTTGTGAAACTTTTCCCAGGGCTCTTCAATGTCTGTTTAGAAAATGTGGAGTTCTCTGTGGTCTCGGGATAGCTAGTAGAAGTTTTCATGGGTTGGACCTGTATACCTTAACAAAAAAGAAAAAGGAAAGGAAAAAGGTTTTGTTGTATAGTTTCTTAAGCTTGTGACTTAAATATAGGTGTAGATTCAGGTGTGGCCTATATGTTTGGCCTCTTAGATACCACTTTCATTATATATTATAAGCTCTAAAATTCACTCCTTTATTTAATCATTCTTTATACCTTTCCATGGAAGACTTACTGTATTTAATTTTGTTGGGTTTTTTGTTTTGTTTTGTTTTTTAGACAGGGTCTCATCGTATAGCCCTGCCTGGCCTGCCACTCATAGATATCTGCCTCTCCCTTCCAGCAAAACCACCATGCTCAGTCTTTTCTTTGTTCTTAAGAGACAGGGTCTCACACAGCTTAGGCTGTCCTTAAACCATGTGGCTAACGATGGCCTTGAGTTCCTGATCCTCTTGTATCTCAAGTGCTGAGATCACAGACATGGACTAACACATTTATCTTATTTTAAACCTTTTAACACTTCATTTTATAACTGCCAACTTACAGTCCTCATCAGCAAGAAAGAAGGACTCCAGAGTTCTTTCTGGGAGCGGAGGTGGAGGAGAATCATCCTGATGTTGATCTGTAAAAAGAAAAGAAATCCACCAATTCAAGTCAGGTTAGGATCTGTTTTGTGGCTCTGTAATTTTTGCTGTTTGTCCATTTTGGCCTACAACCTCTGTCTTATTTACTTTTTCTGTTGTTGGGTCAGCACAGCCGGACAAGAGCAACTTAAAGAAAGGAGTTTATGTTGGCTCTTGGCTCCAGTGTGCATTGCATTGTCATGAGTAGTCCTGCTGACAGGAACTCAAGCTCAACTGCTTACATACCACACTCACGGTCAGAAAGCAGAGAGGTGATGCTGGTACTTCTCACCTGGAGTTCTTTCCATTCAGTCCAGGACCCAATCCCAGGGAATTAGTGCTAACTACTACTGGAGAAAATGGCGGGGGTGGGGGGAGCATCTTCTCACCTCAACCTAATCAAGATAATTTCTCACAGGCATGTCCAAAGGCTAGCTAAATCAAAATAGTCTCCCCCTGGAGGCTTGCTTCCTAGAGATTTCAGATCCTGTCCAACTAACTATCATGACCTCCAAATTAAAAAGGATCTGAACGTGGGGTTACAGGTATGCTCTACCATGTCCAGCTGCACAAAGCTTTGGCACATGTGATGTCTTTCAGGGCCTCCATCTCCTGGGGTGGACAGAGCAACAATGAAATGTACAGTCATACAATGTAAAAGAAATTCTCTGAACAATGACCAGAGTCTCAAAAGTGCAGCCTTCTGCTCTGTTGGCCGAAGAGCCCATTACTCATCAAAAACTTAAGGGCTCCTTTACAGATGTATTCTTCTGAAGAAACTGGAAACTAATTTTACCAAGGTTCTAGATTTAATTTATTTTACATAAACAATTTAAAGGCTAGAGAATATGTTAAATTAGTCATGAGAATACAATTCACTGAATTTAGAATTGTCTGTTAGGACCAATGATGCATCCTCTTCAGCAAACGAACAGTATAAGAAAATGCAAAGGAGGAAGAGCTCGAGAAGTAAAGACGCAGTGTGTAGTAAGCCGGCTAGAGCTAGCTTTTTTTTTTTTTTTTTTTTTTTTTAGACAGGATCTCATTGTGTAGCCCTGGCTGTCCTAGAATGCGCTATGTAGACCAGGCTGGCCTGTAACTCATAAGAGTTCTGCCTGCCTCTGCCTCTCAAGTGCTGGAGTCAAAGGCATGCACCACTGAAGAAATGCTGAAAAGGCATTTCTGAGACAGATGGAGAACACAAGATAGGCTGAGAATCAGAATCTCTGCAGACTCAGTGTTCACAGAAGTCTCTGGTCCACACAAAGCAGGAGGCCTGGCCCCATGGTGCTTTGTGAGATGGAGGCTTGCTCCTGAGGTGTTTAGTGAGCCAGCTGGCAACCTGGACCTGCCTGCTCACTGTCTGTCTTCTGACTAGCCTTAAGTCCTTCCAAACCTTGCTGCATGTTATCTACTCAAGCTTACCTTCTACACTTTACAAGTTTGAACCTCTACGGAAGTGACAGGAACTGAGTCACCAGCTGGGGGAGGCTCGGTGCTAGAATACTTGCCTAGCATGATGAACACAAGTGTGAAAACTTGCCTAGCATGATGAACACGTGTGTGAACACTTGCCTAGCACGTATGAACACATGTGTGAACACTTGCCTAACATGTATGCATTTTATCTCAGTACTATAAAATAAACTGGAAAGCTGTTCATGGGTTCTTCACACACATGATGCTCCCCCCCCCCCCCCCCCCCCCGGTCTCCTTAGGCTTCTGATTTCTTCTGTAATTCCTTTTTTTCTTTTTCTAAATTTTCTAAAATCGATCTTCTGAGTACAGGCTTTCCTACCATCCTGTTTTTCCAGAATCCTGCTGATTATAGTTAGTGCCACATAGATGACCAATTAATGATTCCACATGGGTATTAATTTTATTCACTCAACTTGAATCTAAGCACATTAAATGGTACTTTTTAGCTGCATATACTGGTGGAGAATGGAAAGTTTAAGGCCAGCCAGGCTGCTACATGGCTAAACTTGTCTCAAAGAGAGAGAGAGAGAGAGAGAGAGAGAGAGAGAGAGAGAAAAATAAGTACTATTTTTTCTTATATATCCTGCCTATCCTCATATCTGGAAGACATTTAATGAGGGTTATTTGGTCACACTGTGCTAAAAACCTTAAATACATTATCTCAATTTTCACATACACACAAAATCAACAAAAGAGTTATATGAAGCATATTTTATAAATGAGAAAATCAACAATTTAAAGAATTTAAAGAATATGTATTTTTAAAGATTTATTTTATGTATGAGTGTCTTGCCTTTGTTTGAATGGCTATATATGAGCCAAATATATAGGCTCATATATTTGCATTCTTAGTCCCCAGTTGATGAATTGTTTAGGATGGATTAGGAGGAGTGGCCTTGTTAGAGGAGGTGTGGCTTTGTTGAAGGTGGTGTGTCACTAGGGCCAAGACTCAAAGTTTCAAAGTTTCAAAAGCCCAAGCCAGACCCAGTAAGTCTCTTTCTCTCTCTCTCTCTCTCTCTCTCTCTCTCTCTCTCTCTCTCTCTCTCTCCCTCCCTCCCTCCCTCCCCCCTCTCTCTCTCTCCCTCCTCCCCTCTCTCCTCTCTCTCTGCCTGCTGCCTATGGGTCAGTGTAGATCTACCGCTCTAGCCCCATGTATGTGGGCACGCTTCCACCATGATAATTTTCCTATAAGCAAGCCCCCAGTTAAGTGCTTTCTTGTATAAAAGTTGCCTTGGTTGTGGAGTCTCTTTACAACAACAGAACAGTGATTGAGACAGTCTCTCTCTCTCTCTCTCTCTCTCTCTCTCTCTCTCTCTCTCTCTGTGTGTGTGTGTGTGTGTGTGTGTGTGTGTGTGTGTGCGCGTGCGTGCGCACTCCTGGTGTCTACAAAAGTCAGATCCTCTGAACCTGGAGTTATGGGTGGTTATAAGCCACTATGTGAGTACTGAGAACCATACCTGGGACCTTTGGAAGGACAACCAGTGTTCTTACCCACTAAGCCATGCATTTCTGTTGTTTTACTGAAATGGGGTCTTACTCTATAATCAAGGGTAACCTTGAACTTTCAGCAGTTCTGCCTCAGCTTCCTAAGTGCTGGGGTTATAGATGTGAGCCATCATTCCTGTCTCAGAAAATTAGCTTGCTTTTCGAGACTGAGAATCACTATATAGCCCCTTATGGCTTGGAATTTGCTATACAGACCAGGTTAGCCTTGAGCTCACAGAGATCTGCCTGACTTTACCTCCTAAGTACTGGGATTAAAGGTATATACCATCATGCCCAGCCCTCAGAAAATCCATTCTTTAATTGAGGTTATATATTGTGATAATTCTTAGTAGATTGGTGGTTTCAAATCATAGACTGCTCCAAAAGCTCATGCTTTTTAATATCATATATACATAAATTTTGTTGAGGAATATAATATGAATAAATATACTAATAAAACAAGATTATGCTAATATATGCAAAAATACCTGTGTATTCCCCATAGCTGTTACCCAATTTTGTTCAGTATATAAATATATAATATAATAATATATATAAGTATATAATATAAACAAACTCAGGAAAAATGAGAGCAATAACAAGTTTTTTTGAAGTGGGTACAGTTAAGAGTACTGATTGCCCTTCCAGAGGATGTAGGTTCAATTCCCAGCACTACATGGCTTCTTACAACCACCTGTAATTCCAGTCCAGGGGCTTCATCATTCACTTCCAGCTTCCTTGAGCACTGCACATGTGATGTACAGACATAAATGCTGGCAAACACCCATATACAAAATAAAACAAAGAGAATTTATTAAGTGCCAAACACAATTGTTTAGAATCACTGTTAGCAATAGTAAAATCTATAAACTGAAAATGTTATTATTTTTTTAATTACATTTTTTCAAAGATTTCTTTATGTATTTTATGTGTATGATTGTTCTATCTGCATGTATGCCTGAATGCCAGAAGAGGGCACCAGATCCCACTATAGATGGTTATGAGAGACCTTTTTCTCTGTGTAACAGCGCTGACTGTCTTGGAACTAGCTTCGTAGATCAGGTTGACCTCAAATTTACAGAGATCTTCCTGCTTCTGCCTCCTTCTGCCTTCCAAATGTTGGGATTCAAGATGTATTTTACCATGACTGGCTTATTGAAATTCTTTTAAGATAAATTATATAAAATGCCGGGCAGTGGTGGAGCATGCCTTTAATCCCAGCAATTGGGAGGCAAAGGCAGGCGGATTTCTGAGTTCAAGGCCAGCCTGGTCTACAGAGTGAGTTCCAGGACAGCCAGGGCAACACAGAGAAACCCTGTATCAAAAATTATATATATATATATATATATATATATATATATATATATATATCATTAAAATTGTAATATAGTGAGATATGATAATGATATATTTCAATACATGTATACATCCTATAATATTAAATCAAGTTAGACATGTTTACTCAAACACTTTTCATTTATAGTGAAAAATTAGAAGTCCTTTTTTTTAACAGCCTTTAGAAATGAATAGTGAAAAGCTTCGAATAGTCTCCGAGCTCTGCAGCAACATACTAGATCTCCTTACTCCAACTGGTCACTCAGTGTCCAATGCTCAGCTTTACTGATCTCTCCTCCATCTGGCAACCACTATACTCTGATCTTCTGTGAGATCAACCTTTTATATATATCACATATGACCAAGATCATGAAATACTTGTCTCTCTGTGCCTTTCTTATTTCATTTAGCATAGCGATCTCCAGTCTTATCCATGTTGTCAGACATGACAGAATTGCATCCTCTTTCTTGCTGAATGGTATCACATTTTCCAAGCTATGAATAAGTTGGTGGCATATAGATGTTTTTTTCTTAATTGTTGTAGATGGTGCTTTTGTGAATGTGTAAGTATGTGTGTCTATTTGTCTACACGTTCTTTGCATATACTCAATAGTGGAATTTCTGGTTCATGCAGTAATTTTTTGAAAAACTCCCCTATGTTTTTCTTTTCCTTCTTTCTTCCTTTCGTCTCTTCTTCCTTTCTATCCCTCAGGGTTTTTGTTTTGTTTTGTTTTGGTTTGGTTTGGTTTGGTTTTTGAGGTAAGGTCTTAAAGTATATACCAGGCTGGCCTCAAACTCATAATTCCACCAGTTGATGAGATTTAGAATAACATGGAAATGAACTTCTTGGCATGTCTCCGAGGAAGTTTCTTGTTAGTTGGGAGGAAAGACTATGCCATGGGCTGGGGTCCCAGACTGTATAAAAAGGGGAAAGTGAACTGAGCACCAGTCTTCCTCTCTCCTTGCTCCCTGATTGTGTGTGTGAACTTCATGCCTCCGTTACCATGCCTAGCTAGACTGCACGACTGATAGTCTGCACATCATGAGAGACTGTACATGACTGTGGTGGTTTAAATGATAATGGACTGAGGAGAGGCCCATAGACAGTGGCGTTATTAGGAGGTATGGCCTTGTTGGAGTAGGTGTGGCTTTTGGAAAGGAAGTGGTCTCAAATCCTCAAGCCAGGCTCAGTTTCTCACTTTCTTCCTGCTCTCTGCCAATCCAGATGTAGAACCCTCAGCCCCTTCTCCAGAACCATGTCTACCCGTATACCACCATGTTTTCCACCATGATGATCATGGACTAAAGCTCTGAACTGTACGCCAGCCTCAGTTAATGCTTTTCTTTATAAGAGTTGCAATGGTCATAGTGTCTCTTCACAGCGATAGAAACCTAAGACAGCGACAGACTCCACTTTCAAACTGAGAGTCAAAATCAACCTTTTCTCCATTAAGTTGCTTTTATCAGGTGTTTTTGTCATAGCAGTATGAAAAATAATTCAGGAAATAGTAGTACTGAGAAGTGAGCCGTTTCTGTGATAAACTTAACCATGCTGTTCGTGGAATTGCTTTAAAGGCAGAAGGTGGAAGAACGGGTAATCCTATACTGGAAAAGTCCTAGAATGCTATAGGCAAAATTTAATAGACCTATCTATGGAAGTTTGAAAGACAAAATTCAGAGAGAAATGTGGGCAGCAAAGGCCTCGCTCAGAAGCTTCAGGGGCAAACAAGGACTCTGTAGGAAACTTGGTTAGAAACCATTTGGTTTATATCCTGGCAACGAATCTGTTTGCATTCTGCCTGTGTTCTGGATACAGGAGTGATGGATTAGTTTGTTAGTGGAGGAAATTCAAGACAGAATAGTGCTGGGGCTGTGGCATGGCCACTGCTTCCTCTTATTCTGCAGTTTTAGTAAGCAGTAAAGCAATGAGAGATATGCAGCTCGGCAAGGAAAACAGTGTGAATAAGTTTAACATTATAGACGAGGCAGCTTCAAGAACTGCTGTAACTCTTACATAGATTGGTGTCATTAAAAAGAAGCCTAGGAGCTGTGAAGACAGTTGATAAAATACTTTTTACCAGTTCAGTGGGTAAAATACTTGGCCTGCATGCATATGGCTCTGGGTTTAACTCCCAGAACCCACATAAAAAGGCAAGTATGGAGGCATGAGCATGGAGAGGCAGAGACAGGTGAGGATCCCTGAGGTAGCCTCAATAGCAAGTCATCTTCTCATTGGCAAGGTGCAGTGACAGGACCTATTTCAAAAGGCAGGGTGGAGAGCACCTGAGGAATGATATGCAAGGTTGTTCTCTGGCCTCCACATGCTCATGTACATGGACACACACACACACACATACACACACACACATACACACACACACACACA
>JANHMN010001161.1:0-12496 GCA_030674055.1 Rhabdomys pumilio
TGTGTGTGTGTGTGTGTATGTGTGTGTGTGTATGTGTGTGTGTGTGTCCATGTACATGAGCATGTGGAGGCCAGAGAACAACCTTGCATATCATTCCTCAGGTGCTCTCCACCCTGCCTTTTGAAATAGGTCCTGTCACTGCACCTTGCCAATGAGAAGATGACTTGCTATTGAGGCTACCTCAGGGATCCTCACCTGTCTCTGCCTCTCCATGCTCATGCCTCCATACTTGCCTTTTTATGTGGGTTCTGGGAGTTAAACCCAGAGCCATATGCATGCAGGCCAAGTATTTTACCCACTGAACTGGTAAAAAGTATTTTATCAACTGTCTTCACAGCTCCTAGGCTTCTTTTTAATGACACCAATCTATGTAAGAGTTACAGCAGTTCTTGAAGCTGCCTCGTCTATAATGTTAAACTTATTCACACTGTTTTCCTTGCCGAGCTGCATATCTCTCATTGCTTTACTGCTTACTAAAACTGCAGAATAAGAGGAAGCAGTGGCCATGCCACAGCCCCAGCACTATTCTGTCTTGAATTTCCTCCACTAACAAACTAATCCATCACTCCTGTATCCAGAACACAGGCAGAATGCAAACAGATTCGTTGCCAGGATATAAACCAAATGGTTTCTAACCAAGTTTCCTACAGAGTCCTTGTTTGCCCCTGAAGCTTCTGAGCGAGGCCTTTGCTGCCCACATTTCTCTCTGAATTTTGTCTTTCAAACTTCCATAGATAGGTCTATTAAATTTTGCCTATAGCATTCTAGGACTTTTCCAGTATAGGATTACCCGTTCTTCCACCTTCTGCCTTTAAAGCAATTCCACGAACAGCATGGTTAAGTTTATCACAGAAACGGCTCACTTCTCAGTACTACTATTTCCTGAATTATTTTTCATACTGCTATGACAAAAACACCTGATAAAAGCAACTTAATGGAGAAAAGGTTGATTTTGACTCTCAGTTTGAAAGTGGAGTCTGTCGCTGTCTTAGGTTTCTATCGCTGTGAAGAGACACTATGACCATTGCAACTCTTATAAAGAAAAGCATTAACTGAGGCTGGCGTACAGTTCAGAGCTTTAGTCCATGATCATCATGGTGGAAAACATGGTGGTATACGGGTAGACATGGTTCTGGAGAAGGGGCTGAGGGTTCTACATCTGGATTGGCAGAGAGCAGGAAGAAAGTGAGAAACTGAGCCTGGCTTGAGGATTTGAGACCACTTCCTTTCCAAAAGCCACACCTACTCCAACAAGGCCATACCTCCTAATAACGCCACTGTCTATGGGCCTCTCCTCAGTCCATTATCATTTAAACCACCACAGTCATGTACAGTCTCTCATGATGTGCAGACTATCAGTCGTGCAGTCTAGCTAGGCATGGTAACGGAGGCATGAAGTTCACACACACAATCAGGGAGCAAGGAGAGAGGAAGACTGGTGCTCAGTTCACTTTCCCCTTTTTATACAGTCTGGGACCCCAGCCCATGGCATAGTCTTTCCTCCCAACTAACAAGAAACTTCCTCGGAGACATGCCAAGAAGTTCATTTCCATGTTATTCTAAATCTCATCAACTGGTGGAATTATGAGTTTGAGGCCAGCCTGGTATATACTTTAAGACCTTACCTCAAAAACCAAACCAAACCAAACCAAAACAAAACAAAACAAAAACCCTGAGGGATAGAAAGGAAGAAGAGACGAAAGGAAGAAAGAAGGAAAAGAAAAACATAGGGGAGTTTTTCAAAAAATTACTGCATGAACCAGAAATTCCACTATTGAGTATATGCAAAGAACGTGTAGACAAATAGACACACATACTTACACATTCACAAAAGCACCATCTACAACAATTAAGAAAAAAACATCTATATGCCACCAACTTATTCATAGCTTGGAAAATGTGATACCATTCAGCAAGAAAGAGGATGCAATTCTGTCATGTCTGACAACATGGATAAGACTGGAGATCGCTATGCTAAATGAAATAAGAAAGGCACAGAGAGACAAGTATTTCATGATCTTGGTCATATGTGATATATATAAAAGGTTGATCTCACAGAAGATCAGAGTATAGTGGTTGCCAGATGGAGGAGAGATCAGTAAAGCTGAGCATTGGACACTGAGTGACCAGTTGGAGTAAGGAGATCTAGTATGTTGCTGCAGAGCTCGGAGACTATTCGAAGCTTTTCACTATTCATTTCTAAAGGCTGTTAAAAAAAAGGACTTCTAATTTTTCACTATAAATGAAAAGTGTTTGAGTAAACATGTCTAACTTGATTTAATATTATAGGATGTATACATGTATTGAAATATATCATTATCATATCTCACTATATTACAATTTTAATGATATATATATATATATATATATATATATATATATATATATATAATTTTTGATACAGGGTTTCTCTGTGTTGCCCTGGCTGTCCTGGAACTCACTCTGTAGACCAGGCTGGCCTTGAACTCAGAAATCCGCCTGCCTTTGCCTCCCAATTGCTGGGATTAAAGGCATGCTCCACCACTGCCCGGCATTTTATATAATTTATCTTAAAAGAATTTCAATAAGCCAGTCATGGTAAAATACATCTTGAATCCCAACATTTGGAAGGCAGAAGGAGGCAGAAGCAGGAAGATCTCTGTAAATTTGAGGTCAACCTGATCTACGAAGCTAGTTCCAAGACAGTCAGCGCTGTTACACAGAGAAAAAGGTCTCTCATAACCATCTATAGTGGGATCTGGTGCCCTCTTCTGGCATTCAGGCATACATGCAGATAGAACAATCATACACATAAAATACATAAAGAAATCTTTGAAAAAATGTAATTAAAAAAATAATAACATTTTCAGTTTATAGATTTTACTATTGCTAACAGTGATTCTAAACAATTGTGTTTGGCACTTAATAAATTCTCTTTGTTTTATTTTGTATATGGGTGTTTGCCAGCATTTATGTCTGTACATCACATGTGCAGTGCTCAAGGAAGCTGGAAGTGAATGATGAAGCCCCTGGACTGGAATTACAGGTGGTTGTAAGAAGCCATGTAGTGCTGGGAATTGAACCTACATCCTCTGGAAGGGCAATCAGTACTCTTAACTGTACCCACTTCAAAAAAACTTGTTATTGCTCTCATTTTTCCTGAGTTTGTTTATATTATATACTTATATATATTATTATATTATATATTTATATACTGAACAAAATTGGGTAACAGCTATGGGGAATACACAGGTATTTTTGCATATATTAGCATAATCTTGTTTTATTAGTATATTTATTCATATTATATTCCTCAACAAAATTTATGTATATATGATATTAAAAAGCATGAGCTTTTGGAGCAGTCTATGATTTGAAACCACCAATCTACTAAGAATTATCACAATATATAACCTCAATTAAAGAATGGATTTTCTGAGGGCTGGGCATGATGGTATATACCTTTAATCCCAGTACTTAGGAGGTAAAGTCAGGCAGATCTCTGTGAGCTCAAGGCTAACCTGGTCTGTATAGCAAATTCCAAGCCATAAGGGGCTATATAGTGATTCTCAGTCTCGAAAAGCAAGCTAATTTTCTGAGACAGGAATGATGGCTCACATCTATAACCCCAGCACTTAGGAAGCTGAGGCAGAACTGCTGAAAGTTCAAGGTTACCCTTGATTATAGAGTAAGACCCCATTTCAGTAAAACAACAGAAATGCATGGCTTAGTGGGTAAGAACACTGGTTGTCCTTCCAAAGGTCCCAGGTATGGTTCTCAGTACTCACATAGTGGCTTATAACCACCCATAACTCCAGGTTCAGAGGATCTGACTTTTGTAGACACCAGGAGTGCGCACGCACGCGCACACACACACACACACACACACACACACACACACACAGAGAGAGAGAGAGAGAGAGAGAGAGAGAGAGAGAGAGAGAGAGACTGTCTCAATCACTGTTCTGTTGTTGTAAAGAGACTCCACAACCAAGGCAACTTTTATACAAGAAAGCACTTAACTGGGGGCTTGCTTATAGGAAAATTATCATGGTGGAAGCGTGCCCACATACATGGGGCTAGAGCGGTAGATCTACACTGACCCATAGGCAGCAGGCAGAGAGAGAGGAGAGAGGGGAGGAGGGAGAGAGAGAGAGGGGGGAGGGAGGGAGGGAGGGAGAGAGAGAGAGAGAGAGAGAGAGAGAGAGAGAGAGAGAGAGAGAGAGAAAGAGACTTACTGGGTCTGGCTTGGGCTTTTGAAACTTTGAAACTTTGAGTCTTGGCCCTAGTGACACACCACCTTCAACAAAGCCACACCTCCTCTAACAAGGCCACTCCTCCTAATCCATCCTAAACAATTCATCAACTGGGGACTAAGAATGCAAATATATGAGCCTATATATTTGGCTCATATATAGCCATTCAAACAAAGGCAAGACACTCATACATAAAATAAATCTTTAAAAATACATATTCTTTAAATTCTTTAAATTGTTGATTTTCTCATTTATAAAATATGCTTCATATAACTCTTTTGTTGATTTTGTGTGTATGTGAAAATTGAGATAATGTATTTAAGGTTTTTAGCACAGTGTGACCAAATAACCCTCATTAAATGTCTTCCAGATATGAGGATAGGCAGGATATATAAGAAAAAATAGTACTTATTTTTCTCTCTCTCTCTCTCTCTCTCTCTCTCTCTCTCTCTCTTTGAGACAAGTTTAGCCATGTAGCAGCCTGGCTGGCCTTAAACTTTCCATTCTCCACCAGTATATGCAGCTAAAAAGTACCATTTAATGTGCTTAGATTCAAGTTGAGTGAATAAAATTAATACCCATGTGGAATCATTAATTGGTCATCTATGTGGCACTAACTATAATCAGCAGGATTCTGGAAAAACAGGATGGTAGGAAAGCCTGTACTCAGAAGATCGATTTTAGAAAATTTAGAAAAAGAAAAAAAGGAATTACAGAAGAAATCAGAAGCCTAAGGAGACCGGGGGGGGGGGGGGGGGGGGGAGCATCATGTGTGTGAAGAACCCATGAACAGCTTTCCAGTTTATTTTATAGTACTGAGATAAAATGCATACATGTTAGGCAAGTGTTCACACATGTGTTCATACGTGCTAGGCAAGTGTTCACACACGTGTTCATCATGCTAGGCAAGTTTTCACACTTGTGTTCATCATGCTAGGCAAGTATTCTAGCACCGAGCCTCCCCCAGCTGGTGACTCAGTTCCTGTCACTTCCGTAGAGGTTCAAACTTGTAAAGTGTAGAAGGTAAGCTTGAGTAGATAACATGCAGCAAGGTTTGGAAGGACTTAAGGCTAGTCAGAAGACAGACAGTGAGCAGGCAGGTCCAGGTTGCCAGCTGGCTCACTAAACACCTCAGGAGCAAGCCTCCATCTCACAAAGCACCATGGGGCCAGGCCTCCTGCTTTGTGTGGACCAGAGACTTCTGTGAACACTGAGTCTGCAGAGATTCTGATTCTCAGCCTATCTTGTGTTCTCCATCTGTCTCAGAAATGCCTTTTCAGCATTTCTTCAGTGGTGCATGCCTTTGACTCCAGCACTTGAGAGGCAGAGGCAGGCAGAACTCTTATGAGTTACAGGCCAGCCTGGTCTACATAGCGCATTCTAGGACAGCCAGGGCTACACAATGAGATCCTGTCTAAAAAAAAAAAAAAAAAAAAAAAAGCTAGCTCTAGCCGGCTTACTACACACTGCGTCTTTACTTCTCGAGCTCTTCCTCCTTTGCATTTTCTTATACTGTTCGTTTGCTGAAGAGGATGCATCATTGGTCCTAACAGACAATTCTAAATTCAGTGAATTGTATTCTCATGACTAATTTAACATATTCTCTAGCCTTTAAATTGTTTATGTAAAATAAATTAAATCTAGAACCTTGGTAAAATTAGTTTCCAGTTTCTTCAGAAGAATACATCTGTAAAGGAGCCCTTAAGTTTTTGATGAGTAATGGGCTCTTCGGCCAACAGAGCAGAAGGCTGCACTTTTGAGACTCTGGTCATTGTTCAGAGAATTTCTTTTACATTGTATGACTGTACATTTCATTGTTGCTCTGTCCACCCCAGGAGATGGAGGCCCTGAAAGACATCACATGTGCCAAAGCTTTGTGCAGCTGGACATGGTAGAGCATACCTGTAACCCCACGTTCAGATCCTTTTTAATTTGGAGGTCATGATAGTTAGTTGGACAGGATCTGAAATCTCTAGGAAGCAAGCCTCCAGGGGGAGACTATTTTGATTTAGCTAGCCTTTGGACATGCCTGTGAGAAATTATCTTGATTAGGTTGAGGTGAGAAGATGCTCCCCCCACCCCCGCCCTTTTCTCCAGTAGTAGTTAGCACTAATTCCCTGGGATTGGGTCCTGGACTGAATGGAAAGAACTCCAGGTGAGAAGTACCAGCATCACCTCTCTGCTTTCTGACCGTGAGTGTGGTATGTAAGCAGTTGAGCTTGAGTTCCTGTCAGCAGGACTACTCATGACAATGCAATGCACACTGGAGCCAAGAGCCAACATAAACTCCTTTCTTTAAGTTGCTCTTGTCCGGCTGTGCTGACCCAACAACAGAAAAAGTAAATAAGACAGAGGTTGTAGGCCAAAATGGACAAACAGCAAAAATTACAGAGCCACAAAACAGATCCTAACCTGACTTGAATTGGTGGATTTCTTTTCTTTTTACAGATCAACATCAGGATGATTCTCCTCCACCTCCGCTCCCAGAAAGAACTCTGGAGTCCTTCTTTCTTGCTGATGAGGACTGTAAGTTGGCAGTTATAAAATGAAGTGTTAAAAGGTTTAAAATAAGATAAATGTGTTAGTCCATGTCTGTGATCTCAGCACTTGAGATACAAGAGGATCAGGAACTCAAGGCCATCGTTAGCCACATGGTTTAAGGACAGCCTAAGCTGTGTGAGACCCTGTCTCTTAAGAACAAAGAAAAGACTGAGCATGGTGGTTTTGCTGGAAGGGAGAGGCAGATATCTATGAGTGGCAGGCCAGGCAGGGCTATACGATGAGACCCTGTCTAAAAAACAAAACAAAACAAAAAACCCAACAAAATTAAATACAGTAAGTCTTCCATGGAAAGGTATAAAGAATGATTAAATAAAGGAGTGAATTTTAGAGCTTATAATATATAATGAAAGTGGTATCTAAGAGGCCAAACATATAGGCCACACCTGAATCTACACCTATATTTAAGTCACAAGCTTAAGAAACTATACAACAAAACCTTTTTCCTTTCCTTTTTCTTTTTTGTTAAGGTATACAGGTCCAACCCATGAAAACTTCTACTAGCTATCCCGAGACCACAGAGAACTCCACATTTTCTAAACAGACATTGAAGAGCCCTGGGAAAAGTTTCACAAGGAGCAAGGTAAGACAAGAGACTTAGAAACCATCCCAGAGTTCCCCTTACTACTAGTTTTCTTTCCACAGCATTAAGATTGAAAATTATATTAAGCATGTTTACTAAATTGAGTTTTTCTCTCACACAGTCAAGATTAATAGAAAGCAAATATATGCAATGAATGAGAGTAATTATAGTTAGATGTTAGTATATGAAAATAAATGCATTACATGCAGAGAAGGTTAATACATATCAATCAAGGGATAGGATCACATGATTTCATAATAGTTAGTGGGTTGAGAATGTAGCTCAGTTAGTAGACTGCTTGCCCGAAGCATGCCTGAAGCCTGGGGTTTGAACTAGGTATGGTGTTGCATGTCTATAATATCCATATTGCAATATTTGAGAGGTGGAGGCAGGAGTATCAGAAGTTCAAGACCTGGCTGGGATACATGAGACCATGTCGGGGGAAAAAAAAAAAAAAAAAAAGGGTTGGTCTAAATATATAATAATGTAGACAAATTTTAGGGTCTACAATTCACATCTACATTAGGATAAAGTGTAGATAGCTAAAAGGTTTAAATGTTAAAATGTGTACATACACATAGAACTACTAAAAAGGAACTGGAGAGAAATTAAGAGCACCGACTGTTTTTTTCAGAGGACCTGAGCTTAATTCCCAGCACTTATGTGGTGGATCTTAACTGTCTTTAACTCTGGTTCCAGAGGATCTGATGCTATCATCTTGTCTCCTTGGGCACCAGGCATATACATGGTACATAGATATACATTCAGGTAAAACATCTATACACATAAAATAATCAATCTAAAAAATTTTAAAACCTAAAAATAAAAAGTCAACCCCCCAAATGACTCAACAATAACTATTTTTAAAAACCCTAAATTACAAGAGTTAGTTTTCTAACTCTGGAGCATGAGTGACCTTTGTAACTATAACAATCCGGAGGCAGTGAGGAAGATACAGGCAGCCCACTAAGTCAAACAAAATGTCTGCATAGTGAAGGAAAGGTAGCTAAAAATCAAAGACAAAGACCAGACTGGAGAGGAGGATGCCTGCAACTGAAACCACAGTCAAAGAGTTTGTCTAATATATGACGAATTGCTAGAGATTCATAACTTCAAAATAAAACTGGGCAAAGAGTTCATAACTGAAAAGCAAAGCAACCCTCAGGCTGTTGCCAGTTTTGAATGCTCCCAGTAGAGGGAGTGAAGGCTTGTCATCCCTATCCCTGGCATTTTGACAGGATTGTTTCTAGGTATGTGCTAGGCTACATATGGTAAAACAGCAAGAGAGAATCAAGTGGTGGTTTTGTAGTGAATTAGGATGTAAGATGGAAAAATAACTGCAGTTTTATGGCAATTATTAAGAAAACTAATCATGTTAAGTCTGTATTTCTAGTTGACTAAAGCAGTTTGAAACTTATAGGAAAAACATTAACTTTCTCCTCTCTTCACTTTTACAGAGTTTGAAGATTTTCCGAAATATGAAAAAGAGTAAGCTCATTTGCATTTAATTTTTTTAGAATGTATCCAAAAAATTTAAAGTTACACAATTTTTGGTATCACTCTATGCAAAAGGTTAACAGTATCATTCCCAAACAGCTTCAGAAGGGGCCTGTGGGTCAGAGTGGCCACCCAGGCATTGACTTGCTGGGCTCCACCAGCCTAACATTAGGTAGGAGTGCTGTTTACAGCAGAAGAATAATTAGCGCAATGTTTGGTATTTCCTACCCATTCCAAGATGCTTAGATAGAAATATGTTATTTAAAACTCCTAGCAGTCTAACCTCAGATATGTTTTCTTTGAAAAAAGTAACAGCAAAGCATATTGTTAACCAAATGTGTGGATTTAATGAAACATTTCCATTTTTTACAAGTATTACCAGGAGTAAAAAGTCTGTTACTTACTATTTTGCTGTAGTGTAATGAGAATAAAAACCCAGGCTCAGCTGGGCGGTGGTGGCGTACGCCTTTAATCCCAGCACTTGGGAGGCAGAGGCAGGCAGATTTCTGACAGAGTTGGAGGCCAGCCTGGTCTACAGAGTGAGTTCCAGGACAGCCAGGACTACACAGAGAAACCCTGTCTCGAAAAACCAAAAAAAAAGAAGTACCCTTTTCTTTCTCTAGATCCAATGATATTTAGGGGCTATCAAAGGAGCGGTAACTCCAGGTAGATTTATGTTGGCAGATCTTTGGGATATAGTGGGAGACAGAGCCTTCTTTTTGTAAGTAAACTCTCAGGGCATCCTCTGAATGTAGGCTGGACTGTATTTTTGAGTTTTGACTACTTTGATTTTATGTTCTCAGCTGCTAAAAACAGCGTTGAGCATTTAAACTGCCCCTGAAGCTTTTATATGCATTAGCTTAAACTTGTATACGTGTCCCCACACCTTCCAGAGGCTTGTGACCCCAGAATGTCCTATGTTCTTTCCCAATCTGAATAATTAAATAGTCTGTAGTTAAGTTCAAAATGAAAATAACATTTTTTAAAATCTGTTATTTTGAGCTAGCATTTCTGTCTGCTTTCTTTCTATGAATACTTGTCAAATGCCTGCTATTTAGACGTTGTGGAAGGTTCCTAGTATATAGTGGTCAACAGAGATAATACTAGCTCTTAGGATTATGTACAACTCAAGCCTAGTGAGGAATTCAGAAATTAAGCAAATAAGGCCCTGGGCACATACATGATAACATTGTGATAGATGTTATTAAAGAAAACAAGAGTAATTGTGAGAGAATGAAAAGAGGTAAGGTGAGGCTGGAAGGATGAGAGAATAGTAGTTGCATTCTTACTGGTTTTGCTAAGTAGAGTTTTAGTGCAAGGAGACACCAGAAGAGGGTGTTACACAGAGATACACGCTATGCACTATTTTATCCTGGGCTGCTGTATGTGGACAGTCGATTGTACATGACGAGAGTGGAAGCTGTCAGCCATGATGTTCAGTGATGCCTACATTTAGTGGGGAAAAAATTTCAAGCAAATTTTGGGGTGTGTGTGCGTCTGCGTGTGCGTGTGCGCATACATGTATGATGGGGGCACACGTCTCAACTTGCATATGGAGGTCAGAGGACAACTTTGTAGAGTTGGTTTCCCCCTTCTACATTTACATGTGTTCCAAGGAACAAACTTGGGTTCTCAGACTGAGACAGCAAATTCCTTTACAGACTGAGCCTTAGTGGGAATTTTAATTGTTTAGAAATACTATAGTTGCAAGTGAAAAAAAAAAAAAAAAAATCCCAATTTAGGGTAACTGGGTCATAAGAGAAGCATTTATTATTGTCTTGCAACTATAAATTCAAATAAGTAGCTAACCCTTATCCCACGGAGCTTTGTTTCATTCCTCTGTGTGTATGCCTGTATGCACATATGGAGCACAAATGGTGACCGATATATTCCTTGACCATGTATCTTGTTTCTCATACAAGGTTTCTCATTGAATTGAGAGCTTCTTAATGGGCTAGACTAGCTGGCCAGCAAACACTAGGGAGCCTACTATCTTCATTTTCCATATGTGGGGATAATAGGCATACAACTGCCATTCCTAGCTTTTTACCTGGGTGCTGAGTCTGAACTCAGTTTCTCATGGTTGCTCAGCAAGCATTTTACCAATGAGCCATCTCTCTAGCCTCGGTTTTATTTTACTTTATAAACTTACTCATAGGCAGATTTTTTTATCATCTGGTTTCAGGCTTATGATGGAAAAAATTAGCCTTTTCCTGGTTGCTTAAGCAACAGTTTGATGACTAGTATAAATTGGCCGGATGTTGGCCTGGTTCATTTGCCTCTGCTTGAATAAATTCTTAACAATACATTTAACATTCCGGTTAGGCATGATACTGTGTCTTATATTTAGCCACTTAGTTACAGGTGGTCACTGATTAACTAGTAATGAGATCAGACTTACACACATCTGGTATGACCATGCCAATGTACTAACAATGTACGAGTTATTAGTCATTTCATTATCCTACACATAGAAATAGTTCCACTTGATGTGTGACAACTGAAAATTGGGGAGGATGTAAAGGAAACATTAAGTCGTTTAATCTGGCAGATAGATGTTGAGCAGGCAGTATGAATAACAGGCCATAGGTAACGTATCAGCTTTCTCTAATATGTGTTTGCTGATCTTTGCTGCCTTTGTTGAAAGAAAGGAAGGAGGGAGAGAAGGAAGGAAGGAAAGAAAATGGAAAGAAAGAATAAATAAAAGAAAAAATGAATGAAGATTCCTCTTTGGAACAAATACTTTCTCTCAGATCACATGTAGAGATTATTGACATTCTTGTATATCCCTCTCTTCATCCAACTGTGTTCATGTCTGTCTTCAATTCCTAGCCCAGTTCTTCTCTTCTTCCTCTTCTTCCTCTTCTTCCTCTTCCTCCTCTTCTTCCTCTTCTTCCTCTTCCTCCTCTTCCTCTTCTACCTCTTTCTCCTCCTCCTCCTTCTCTTCTTCCTCTTCCTTCTCTTCTTCCTCTTCTTCCTCTTCTTCCTCTTCTTCCTCTTCCTCCTCTTCTTCCTCTTCTTCCTCTTCCTCCTCTTCTACCTCTTCCTCCTCCTCCTCCTTCTCTTCTTCCTCTTCTTCCTCTTCCTCCTCTTCTTCCTCCTCCTCCTCCTTCTCTTCTTCCTCTTCTTCCTCTTCTTCCTCTTCCTCCTCTTCTTCTTCCTCCTCCTCCTCTTCCTTCTCTTCTTCTTCTTCTTCTTCTTCTTCTTCTTCTTCTTCTTCTTCTTCTTCTTCTTCTTCTTCTTCTTCTTCTTCTCCTCCTCCTCCTCCTCCTCCTCCTCCTCCTCCTCTTCTCCCTTTTCCCTTCTCCCTTCTCCCTTCTTCTCCCTTCTCCCTTCTCCCTTCTCCCTTCTCCCTTCTCCCTTCTCCCTTCTTCTCCCTTCTTCTCCCTTCTCCCTTCTCCCTTCTCCCTTCTCCCTTCTCCCTTCTCCCTTCTCCCTTCTCCCTTCTCCCTTCTCCTCCCTTCTCCCTTCTCCCTTCTCCCTTCTCCCTTCTCCCTTCTCCCTTCTCCCTTCTCCCTTCTCCCTTCTCCCTTCTTATCCCTTCTCCCTTCTTCTCCCTTCTCCCTTCTTCTCCCTTCTCCCTTTTCTCCCTTTTCTCCCTTTTCTCCCTTTTCTCCCTTTT
>JANHMN010001162.1:195-12494 GCA_030674055.1 Rhabdomys pumilio
GGGGATTGCATTGAATCTATAGATTGCTTTTGGCAAGATGGCCATTTTTTACTAAATTAATCCTGCCAATCCAGGATCATGGGAGATCTTTCCATCTTCTGAGGTCTTCTTCTATTTCTTTCTTCAGAGACTTGAAGTTTTTGTCATACAGATCTTTCACTTGCTTGGTTAGGTTCACTCCAAGATATTTTATATTGTTTGTGACTATTGTGAAGGGTGTCATTTCCCTAATTTCTTTCTCAGCCTGTTTATCATTTGAGTATAGGAAGGCTACTGATTTGTTTGACTTGATTTTATATCCAGACACTTTACTGAAGTTATTTATCAGGTTTAGGAGTTCTCAGATGGAAACTTTTGGGTCACTTAAGCATACTATCATATCATCTGCAAATAGAAAAATTTTGACTTCTTCTTTTCCTATTTGTATCCCTTTGACTTCCTTTTGTTGTCTAATCGCTCTAGCTAGGACTTCCAGTACTATACTGAATAGGTAGGGTGAGAGTGGACAGCCTTGTCTAGTCCCTGATGTTAGTGGGATTGCTTCAAGTTTCTCTCCATTTAGTTTGATGTTGGCTATTGGCTTGCTGTATATTGCTTTTACTATGTTTAGGTATGGACCTTGAATTCCTGCTCTTTCCAGGACTTTTAACATGAAGGGATGTTGAATTTTGTCAAATGCTTTCTCAGCATCCAGTGAGATCTTTGAGTTTATTTATGTAGTTCATTACATTGATGGATTTTCAAATATTGAACCAACCCTGCATTCCTGGGATAAAGCCTACTTGATCATGATGGATGATTGCTATGATGTGTTCTTGGATTCGGTTTGCGAGAATTTTATTGAGTATTTTTGCATCAATATTCATAAGAGAGATTGGTCTGTAGTTCTCTTTCTTTGTTGGGTCTTTGTGAGGTTTTGGTATGAGCGTAATTATAGCTTCGTAGAACGAATTGGGTATTGTTCCTTCTGTTTCTATTCTGTGGAAAAGTTTGAAGAGAATTGGTATTAGGTCTTCCTGGAAGGTCTGGTAGAATTCTGCACTAAAACCATCTGGCCCCAGACTGTTTTTGGTGGGGAGATTTTTGATGACTGCTTCTATTTCTTTAGGGGTTATAGGACTGTTTAGATGGTTTATCTGCTCCTCATTTAACTTTGCTACCTGGTATCTATCTAGAAAACTGTCCATTTCATCCAGATTTTCCAATTTTGTTGAGTATAGGCCTTTGTAGTAGGATCTAATGATTTTTTTTAATTTCCTCTGTTTCTGTTGTTATGTGTCTCTTTTCAGCTCTAATTTTATTGATTTGAGTGCTATCTCTGCGCCCTTTGGTTAGTCTGGCTAAGGGTTTGTCTATCTTGTTGATTTTATCAAAGAACCAGCTCCTGGTTTTGTTGATCTTTTGTATAGTTCTTTTTGTTTCAACTTGGTTGATTTCGGCCCTGAGTTTGATTATTTCCTGCCATCTTCTCCTCTTGGGTATATTAGCTTCTTTTTGTTCTAATGCTTTCAGGTGTGCTGTCAAGTTGTTAATGTATGCTCTTTCCATTTTCTTTTTGTGGGCACTTAGAGCTATGATTTTTCCTCTCAGTACTGCTTTCATGGAGTCCCACAAATTTTGATATAAATTGTCTTCATTTTCATTTAAATATAAAAAGTCTTTAATTTATTTCTTTATTTCTTCCTTGACCAAGTTATCATTGAGTAGAGCATTGTTCAGTTTCCATGTGTATGTGGGCTTTCCGTTGTTTTTGTCCATGTCAAAGACGAGTCTTAGTCCATGGTGGTTTGATAGGGTACAAGGGATTATTTCAATCTTTTTGTATCTGTTGAGGCCTGTTTTGTGACCAATTATATGGTCTATTTTGGAGAAGGTACCATGAGGTGCTGAGAAAAAAGTATATTCTTTTGTTTTAGGATGAAATGTTCTATAGATGTCAGTTAAGTCCAATTGGTTCATAACTTCTGTTAGTTTCATTGTGTCTCGATTTAGTTTCTGTTTCCATGATCTGTCCATAGCTGAGAGTGGGGTGTTGAAATCTCCCACTATTATTGTGTGGGATGTAATGTATGCTTTAAGTTTTAGTAAAGTTTCTTTTATGTATGTTGGTGCCCTTTTGTTTGGAGCATAGATGTTCAGAATTGCAAGCTCCTGTTGGTACACTTTTCCTTTGATGAATATGAAGTGTCCTTCTTTATCTTTTTTGATTACTATTGGTTGAAAGTTGATTTTATTTGATATTAGAATGGCTACTCCAGCTTGTTTCTTGGGACCATTTGCTTGTAAGATTGTATTCCATCCTTTTACTCTGAGGTAGTGTTTGTCTTTTTCATAGAGGTGCGTTTCCTGTATGCAGCAAAATTCTGGGTTGTGTTTATGTATCCAGTCTGATAGTCTATGTCTTTTTGTTGCAGAATTGAGTCCATTGATATTAAGAGATATTAAGGAATAATGAATGTTGTTTCCTGTTATTTTTGTTATTATTGGCGTTGGAGTTATGTTTGTGTAGGGGTCTTCTTTTAGGGTTGTTGGAAGATTACTTTCTTGCTTTTTCTAGGTTGTAGTTTCCCTCCTTGTGTTGGAGTTTTCCCCCAATTATCCTTTGAAGTGCTGGATTTGTGTTAAGATATTGTGCAAATTTGATTTTGTCATGGAATATTTTGGTTTCTCCATCAATATTGATTGAAAGTTTTGCTGGGTATAGTAGTCTGGGCTGGCATTTGTGTTCTCTTAGGGTCTGTATGATATTCGTCGAGGATCTTCTGGCTTTTAGTCTCTGGTGAGAAGTCTGGTGTAATTCTTATAGGTCGTCCTTTATATGTTACTTTACCTTTTTCCCTTACTGCTTTTAGTATTTTTTCTTTGTTTTGTACATTTGATGTTTTGATTATTATGTGATGGGAGGTATTTCTCTTCTGGTCTATAGTGTTTGGAGTTCTGTAGGCTTCTTTTATATTTATGGACATATCTTTCTGTAGGTCAGGAACGTTCTCCTCTATAATTTTGTTGAAGATATTTACTGGTCCTTTAAGTTGGGAGTCTTCCCCCTCATCTATACCTATTATCCTTAGGTTTGGCCTTCTCATTGTGTCCTGGATCTCCTGTATGTTTTGGGTTAGTAGCTTTTTGCATTTTGCATTTTCTTTGACAGTTGTGTCAATGTTTTCCATGGTATCTTCTGCACATGAGATTCTCTCTTCTATCTCTTGTATTCTGTTGGTAATACTTGTGTCTATGACTCCTGATCCTTTTTTTAGGTTTTCTATTTCCAGTGTAGTCTCCCTTTGTGATTTCTTTATTGTTTCTACTTCCGTTTTTAAATCTTGGAAGGTTTTGTTTGATTCCTTCTGCTGTTTGGTTATTTTTTCTTCCAATTCCCTAAGGAATTTTTGTGTTTCCTCTTTAAGGGCTTCTATCTGTCTGCCTGTGTTCTCCTTAATTTCTTTGAGAGTGTTATTTATGCCCTTCTTAAAGTCCTCTAACGTCATCATGAGAAGAGATTTTAATTCTGAATCCTGCTTTTCTGGTGTGATGGGGTGTTTGGGGCTTGCTATGATGGGGGAACTGTGTTCTGATGTTTCCATGTAACTTTGGATTCTGTTGCTTACATTCTTGCACTTGCCTTTTGCCATTTGGTTAATGCTAGTGCTCCCTGTACTTTCTGTCTCTGACTGAGGCCTCCCTTTCCAGTTATCTTCCTTGTTTCTGGTCTCCTCGGGATCCCAATATCTCTGTGATCTTCTCTAGCTGCTCTGAGTATGATGATAGCTCTAGGATGACTCAGAATATGGTGTCTCCTAGGTAGCAGTCCAGCTAGGTATCCACTGTTCTGGGTGTAATGTCTCTTCTAGGATGTCTCAGGCTAATGTGTCCACTGCTCTGAGTGCCATGGCTCCTCTATTATGTCTCGTGTTATGTTGTCTGTCGCTCTGAGTTCCTTTGGTCCTCTGCCACTCTGGGTTCAGTGGATCCTCTACTGCTCTGGGTTCCTTGCACCCTCTAGGGTGGGTCAGGAGGGATCCGGGCGGGTGTCTGCTTCAGGCCTCAGATCCGAGAGAGAGGTGGAAGGGGTGTGCTATTCTGCAGGGGCGGAGTTTGGGGTACTGCTGGAATCTGAGCACTCCCTGCACTCAGCTCTGGGCCTAGGGCAGTGATCAGGTCTTCTTACCTACTGCTCTGGGTTCCTTGCACCCTCTAGGGTGGATCAGGAGGGATCCGGTGTCCCCAGAAGCAGACCGGGCGGGTGTCTGCTTCAGGCCTCAGCCCAGAAAAACCTTTACATTGAGTTTTTATCCAGAGGAAAAATATAACTACACATCTCAGAATCACACACATTTTAAAAGTTAAATCAATTAACATTATCATTCTGTTCCGTTCTCTGTCTAGAGCAACCTTCTATTTATCTATTTGTTTGGCTCTCTTGATTCAGAGCAGCCTGTAATTTACTCCTTTTGTCCTTAAAGCCTTTATCATCTGTTTTTACTCACTTATTTCTTGCCCCATTTTTGTTACTATAACATTTATCTATTTATCTGTTTGGCTCTCTTGACTCAGAGTAGCCTGCAATTTACTCCTTGAATCTATTTCTATTCACTTATTTCTTGCCCCATTTTTGTTACTATGACCTACTGGTCTCCCTGCAATCACCTTTGTTTCACTTCTGAATTCAGCCAGCTCCGTCAGTTGACTAGTTCTCCAGTGCAGGATCGAGGATGGCCGCTTTCAATTCCTGTGGTGTCCTTCACTGTACCCCACTTACTGGAGCCTCACTTTGGGCGCCACTCTGTTGAGGACTGAGCTGCCCCATGCTTGGCACCAAAACTGTTGAGACCCGTTTTCTTCCTGGCTTGGGGCTAAAATGTTGCAGCCCGTACTCTGCCTGCCCGGCTTGTGCTGCTGCTCGGGTCCACGGGTCAGGGTCGTGAAGAATGGAGACAAGGCAGAGGTTCTGGAGTCAAGTCTCAAGTCTCCTTTATTGTCTCTCTACTGTTGGTGCATATTGACTCCTCTTATCTTCTACTGACGCATATTCACTCTTGTTCATTCCTCTTAACTCTATTCTCATATTGACCTCTTAACTCATATTGCTCTTAACACTATTACAAGGAAATCCTGGGTATTTATAAGCACACGCAGGAGAATACAGGTGAAAACATTTTACCACGTGCACTATGCAGCTGGGGTCACTAAAGAACAAAACAAGCTATATGGGATAAACAAGATATTTGTTAGAGTGTGCTCAGCTGTTGTAGGCTGCTGAAAAACCAAGTCTCTATCAGAGTAAATGGTTCCAGATGGCTGCAAAGATGATAGCTACTTTCTAGCCACTTTCTGCTTAAAGTCGGCTCCCTACAGGTCCCCCTTTTAAATTTTTTTCAAAAGGGAAGGCTGGAAAAACTTATGGAAACCATGCTTGTCCTAGGTTGGAACAAAGGACGCCAGCCTCCCTTTAGATGGTGAGGCCTCCCTTTTTAGGGGCAAGGGTCTTGATATGTTCTCTTACCCATCATTGACTATCCGACTTAGCGTAAGTTAAGGGTTAATCCTCATCAGTCTTGATGACAGAGGTTTCAAAGTCCCCTACTCCCAGCCTGTAATAATGGACCTGGTATGGGTTTCATTTGTTATCTGTTGTCGTACAAAAGCCATCAGTCTGTTGAACAGCATGAACCCGAGAGACAAGAGACTTAATGTCTAAATAGTTGGTATAAAAGCAACACTCTTTTAAGGCAACACACAACTTCCCCTGTTGGAGAAGTAAAAGGTCTAAGCCTTGTACCCACAATTTTCCAATAGAAGAAATTATACCAATGAAATCCTTGAATTTGCATCAACTTAGTAACAATTATACAGACTTCTACCAATGGATTATGACTGTGTAATCAATTTTAGTTCTTCCTTCCTGTTCCAATAAAACTTCTCCCCAGAAAAACAGCCTAATATTAACCACCTCAGTTCCCAAGTTCAGGGAATTGGGGCGCCGACTCTTCATTAACTTTTTCAAGCTGAATATGGGCATTGAGATATTAGAAGAGGGATGAGGGGAAGGGGAAGTTGATAAGCCTCTGATGTCTGTGTTAACTGCATTCAGCTGGAAGTCCAGGGCATCAGTGAACATGCAGGTGACAAGAGGATTCATTCACCAAGGCTGTGTATTCTGTAATATGCAAATCTCAAAACAAATTTTAGTATCAAGATAATTATTTTGTTTCTCTGGAATCTAGTCTTCTGGAGGTCTACTTCTGTCATGTCTAATCCATATAATTCTGGAAGATATAACTACTACCTTAATGACCTCATCAGAATACTCATAGAAAAACCTTTTCCCCAAAGTCAGCCTTTCCTTAAGCCAGTAACCAGAAAAACCTTTTTTTTTTTTTATTGGATATTTTTTTTACATTTCAGATGCCAATCCCTTTCCCCATTTCCCCTCCCTAGAAAACCCCTATCCTGTGTACCCCCCCTTTTCCATTTGGCTTTTATACAATTTTTTAAAATGTTAATCAAGGGCTTTATAAGTATGGTAATACTAAATCAGAAGTGTAAGCTAATACCCAGCCTAGCTATGTAAACTATATATCTTTGACTAGTGGAGAGATGTGAACTTCTGCCTCCATGCCCCCTCTCTTTCTCTCTCTTTTTCTCTCTCATTACCGAACTTCTCATCTACTTCATCTTCTCCTCTCCTTACTCCATCTTTTCCTCTTGGTGCTCCTTTCCCCTTAGCTCCTCCTACATATTACCCTTCCTGTTAAAATAAAGCTTTTCTCTCAGAATACAATTAGAGCATAATTATTCCTACTTGTACCAGTGAGGTACAAGATAGTCTTAATACCCAGTCCATCCTTTTGTTGACTAGCCAGAACA
This sequence comes from Rhabdomys pumilio, assembly GCA_030674055.1. Lineage (NCBI taxonomy): Eukaryota > Metazoa > Chordata > Mammalia > Rodentia > Muridae > Rhabdomys > Rhabdomys pumilio. The sequence continues at coordinate 7,063 of JANHMN010001162.1, forward strand.
TCTGTCGTCTCTTGACTAGAACACTTAGTTTTGAACCTGGCTTTTTCTTGGCTTTAGAATGAATGTCAGCTGAGAACCCTCCACTCAGATCTTTTCTCTCAAGGTAAATAGCCTGGAGTGGCTATGAGTATATAGGTCTTCAATGCCGTCAGAAATCCAGAATGACTAAATTAACTGAATTTATGGGAAGCAATAAGCATAACTTCTAAAACTTAGCCAATTTATAGAGACCACTGAACACCTGGACAACCCCTATACTACCGAACGTTGGAGCATCAAATCTTCAGCCTTCTGGCCCAAACTCATCTGACAGACCTTAGTGCTGCAGAATTATTAAGGGCTGGTTACTCTGTCTAGACAGATATAATCAGTCGACTATTCTGCAAGTGTGTCCTTTTCTGGACAGTAATTTGTCTGTAGATGGAGAGAGGCAATTCTTGCCTAGTGGCTGTCTCACCACAACTGGAGTAACTCCAAGGATGCTCAATTTCTTCTTAGAATCCAAGACAGGAAGCTGTCAGGAGCAGACAGGTCTCTAATCAAAATGAACATTAATATAGAAATATTTGTGATGTCAATTCTATGGATGTCTGACGTTTTGAAATCCAACTATCCCTGTAAGGTAACCTGGACTGTTGTCTGTTAACTCCTCTCAGCTATTTCTAAATAAAATATAGAAAACACCCTAACAATAAACTCAAAGTCATGAATTTGCTATAGTTCCTTAACTCACAGGCTAATCATCCCAAGCCAGTTAAAAAAGTTAAAGAAGGACTGTGTCTAAGCCTTGTATTTCTAAATGTATTATACAGGCACAATGCCCATGAGAGTATCAATATTCATTTCACTTTCATATCAATAAGAAGCTTATACCAATGAAAACCTTAAATTTGAAATCCAAGTGAATTTTGTACCATTTAAGAAATTATAACTTCATCTTGATACTAAATTATACAGATTTCTACCAATAGGTTATGGCTATGCCATAAATCCTAGCTAATCCTCCCTGTTCCAACAAAATTACTACTTTTCCCCAGAGAGACAGGCCCATATTAACCACCTTACTCTCCAAGCCCGGGGAATAGGGGTGCTGACTCTTCTTTAGCTTCTTCAAGCTGATTACTGGTGTTGAGATATTAGACGAGAGGTGGGGGGAAGAGTAAATTGATAAGCTTCTGACGCTGTGTCTTTACTGCATCCAGATGGAATTCCCAGACACCAGAGGTTTGAATAGGTCTGCTTGTTTCGCTTGATGAGTAGATACACGAAGGCTGTGTATTCTGCAATATACAATTCTCTGGACAAGTTTTAGTATCAAGAAAAAAAATTTTTTTTTCCCTAGAGGGCTGACTTTTTTTAAAGACGTTGGTTCTAACAACTTTTTTTCCCTCTTTTATGTAGTTGGTTATAATATTTACATTTCAAGTTTTATCCTCTTATCCCATTTCCCCCACCACTCAGGAACCCCTTATCCCATTCCCCCCTCCTTATATCCCTTCTATGAGGCTGTGCCTGCACCTACCACCCACCCCCAATACCCCCTCCTCACCCTCACATTCCCCCCCTTTCTGTGTTAATTTTTCATGGGACCAAGAATTTCCTCTCCCACCGATGCCCAACAAGACCGTCCTCCCCTACATATACTGGAGAGTCGTAGGTCCCTACCTATGTGCTCCCAGGCTGGTGGTTTAGACCCTGGGGGGCTCTGGATTGTTTGGTATTGTTGCTTTCCTCTTGGAGTCACAAACCCTTTCTGCTCCTTCAGTCTTCTAAGTTCTCCATTGGGAAACCCTTGATCATATCAGTGGTTAGCTGTGAGCATCGTCCTCTGAATGTGTCAGTCTCTGGCAGATCTCTAAGGAGACAGCTATAATACATTCTTGACAGCATCCATTTCCAGTCATCCACATCAACGTCTAGCTTAGGTGACAGTACATGAGATGGATGTCCAGGTGGAATGGTCTCCTCATGGCTCCTCCTTCAGTTTCTGTCCCATGTTTTGTTTCCATAATTGCTCCCTTGAGTATTTTTGTTACTGGTTCTAAGTAGAACTGAGGCATCCCCTCTTGGTCTTTCTTCTTCATGAGCTTCACGTAGTCTGTGGGTTGAGACTTCGCTATTCTAAGTTTTTGGGCTAACATCCGCTTAACAGTGAGTAAATACCATGTGTGTTCTTTTGTGATTGGGTTAACTCACTCAGGATGGTAATTTCTAGATCCATTCATTTGAATTTGAATTTCTTGAATTCATTATTTTTAATAGCTGAGTAATACTCCATTGTGTAGATGTACCACATTTTTTTGTATCCATTCCTCTGTTGAGGGACATCTTGGTTCTTTCCAGCTTCTGGCTATTATAAATAAGGTTGCTATGAACATAGTGGAGCATATGTCCTTGTTATATGTTGGAGCGTCTTCTGGGTATATGCCCAGGAGTGGTATAGCTGGATCCTCAGGTATTGCTATGTCCAGTTTTCTGAGGAACCGCCAGACTGATTTCCAGAGTGGTTGTACCAGCTTGCAATCCCACCAACAGTGGAGGAGTGTTCCTCTTTCTCCGCATCCTCGCCAGCATCTACTATCACCTGAGTTTTTGACCTTAGCCATTCTGACTGGTGTGAGATGGTATCTCAGGGTTGTTTTGATTTGTATTTCCCTGATGACTAAGGATGTTGAGCATTTCTTCAGGTGCTTCTCAGCCATTCGAGTTTCCTCTATTGAGAATTCTTTGTTTAGCTCTGTTCCCCATTTTTTAATAGGGTTATATGGTTTTCTGAAGTATAATTTCTTGAGTTCTTTGTAAATCTTGGATATTAGCCCTCTATTGGATGTGGGATTGGTTAAGATCTTTTCCCAATCTGTTGGTTGCTGTTTTGTCTTATTGACAATGTCCTTTGCCTTACAGAAGCTTTGCAATTTTATGAGGTCCTATTTGTCAATTCTTGATCTTAGAGCATACGCCATTGGTGTTCTGTTCAGAAACTTTTCCCCTGTGCCTAGGTATTTGAGGGTCTTCTCCACCTTCTCTTCTATTAGTTTCAGTGTATCTGGTTTTAAGTGAAGGTCTTTTATCCACTTGGATTTGAGCTTTGTACAAGGGGATATGAGTGGATCGATTTGCATTTTTCTACATATTGACCTCCAGTTGAACCAGCACCATTTGCTGAAAATGCTGTCCTTTTTCCACTGGATGGTTTTAGCTCCTTTGTCAAAGATCAAGTGACCATAGGTATGTGGGCTCATTTCTGGGTCTTCAATTCTATTCCATTGATCTTCCTGCCTGTATCTGTACCAATACCATGCAGTTTTTATTACTATTGCCCTGTGGTACAGTTTGAGGTCAGGGATGGTGATTCCCCCCGAAGTTCTTTTGTTGTTGAGAATAGTTCTCGCTATCCTGGGTTTTTTGTTGTTCCAAATAAATTTGCAAATTGCTCTTTCTATCTCTATGAAGAATTGATTTGGAATTTTGATGGGGATTGCATTGAATCTATAGATTGCTTTTGGCAAGATGGCCGTTTTTACTAAATTAATCCTGCCAATCCAGGAGCATGGGAGATCTTTCCATCTTCTGAGGTCTTCTTCTATTTCTTTCTTCAGAGACTTGAAACTCTTGTCATACAGATCTTTCACTTGCTTGGTTAGGTTCACTCCAAGATATTTTATATTGTTTGTGACTATTGTGAAGGGTGTCATTTCCCTAATTTCTTTCTCAGCCTGTTTATCATTTGAGTATAGGAAGGCTACTGATTTGTTTGACTTGATTTTATATCCAGACACTTTACTGAAGTTGTTTATCAGGTTTAGGAGTTCTCAGATGGAAATTTTTGGGTCACTTAAGTATACTATCATATCATCTGCAAATAGAAAAATTTTGACTTCTTCTTTTCCTATTTGTATCCCTTTGACTTCCTTTTGTTGTCTAATCACTCTAGCTAGGACTTCCAGTACTATACTGAATAGGTAGGGTGAGAGTGGACAGCCTTGTCTAGTCCCTGATGTTAGTGGGATTGCTTCAAGTTTCTCTCCATTTAGTTTGATGTTGGCTATTGGCTTGCTGTATATTGCTTTTACTATGGTTAGGTATGGACCTTGAATTCTTGCTCTTTCCAGGACTTTTAACATGAAGGGATGTTGAATTTTGTCAAATGCTTTCTCAGCATCCAGTGAGATCTTTGAGTTTATTTATGTAGTTCATTACATTGATGGATTTTCGAATATTGAACCAACCCTGCATTCCTGGGATAAAGCCTACTTGATCATGATGGATGATTGCTTTGATGTGTTCTTGGATTCGGTTTGCGAGAATTTTATTGAGTATTTTTGCATCAATATTCATAAGAGAGACTGGTCTGTAGTTCTCTTTCTTTGTTGGGTCTTTGTGAGGTTTTGGTATGAGTGTAATTATAGCTTCGTAGAACGAATTGGGTATTGTTCCTTCTGTTTCTATTCTGTGGAATAGTTTGAAGAGAATTGGTATTAGGTCTTCCTGGAAGGTCTGGTAGAATTCTGCACTAAAACCATCTGGCCCCAGACTGTTTTTGGTGGGGAGATTTTTGATGACTGCTTCTATTTCTTTAGGGGTTATAGGACTGTTTAGATGGTTTATCTGCTCCTCGTTTAACTTTGGTACCTGGTATCTATCTAGAAAACTGTCCATTTCATCCAGATTTTCCAATTTTGTTGAGTATAGGCCTTTGTAGTAGGATCTAATGATTTTTTTTTAATTTCCTCTGTTTCTGTTGTTATGTCTCTCCTTTCAGTTCTAATTTTATTGATTTGAGTGCTGTCTCTTCGCCCTTTGGTTAGTCTGGCTAAGGGTTTGTCTATCTTGTTGATTTTCTCAAAGAACCAGCTCCTGGTTTTGTTGATCTTTTGTATAGTTCTTTTTGTTTCAACTTGGTTGATTTCAGCCCTGAGTTTGATTATTTCCTGCCGTCTACTCCTCTTGGGTATATTAGCTTCTTTTTGTTCTAATGCTTTCAGGTGTGCTGTCAAGTTGTTAATGTATGCTCTTTCCATTTTCTTTTTGTGGGCACTTAGAGCTATGATTTTTCCTCTCAGTACTGCTTTCATGGAGTCCCACAAATTTTGATATAAAGTGTCTTCATTTTCATTTAAATCTAAAAAGTCTTTAATTTATTTCTTTATTTCTTCCTTGACCAAGTTATCATTGAGTAGAGCATTGTTCAGTTTCCATGTGTATGTGGGCTTTCCGTTGTTTTTGTCCATGTCAAAGACGAGTCTTAGTCCATGGTGGTCTGATAGGGTACAAGGGATTATTTCAATCTTTTTGTATCTGTTGAGGCCTGTTTTGTGACCAATTATATGGTCTGTTTTGGAGAAGGTACCATGAGGTGCTGAGAAAAAAGTATATTCTTTTGTTTTTAGGATGAAATGTTCTATAGATGTCAGTTAAGTCCAATTGGTTCA
>JANHMN010001163.1:0-12478 GCA_030674055.1 Rhabdomys pumilio
AGCTAGTTCCTGGAACCACCCAGATGACTTGCATCTTTCTTTGTGGTTAGGAATGCATCTTTCTGCTTTGGGCCTTCCCCACCCACAGGTGGGTTTTCTTCCCTGAGGCTTGAGGAATGTTAATTCAGCAAGTTAATTCAGGGATAATATACTCCTCTTGGAATGTATCCTGGGGCAGTAAAGGTCTGAAATCTTACATTCAGTTCCACTTTCTTGGAACTAGTGAGCCTGTATTCTTTTGCTCAAGTCTAGGAGTCATAAAAACTTTTTATATTTTTCATGCCCTTTAAAGAAAAGCTTGTATATATTTTATAAAATGGTCTTTATAATTTTTCACTCTACAAATTAACCATTTAGTTAACCATTCTTCAAATGTTGCGAATATATAAATTATATCTAGTTTTTACTATAATTTATAACATAAGAAATTTTGATACATTTCACAATAAGGAGATTTGTATATCTAATTTTAGCCCTGGCTGACCTGCACCTCACCATGTAGGTGAAATGGTCTTGGCTTTCTTATCTTCTTGTTTCTACTTTCCCAGTGCTAGAATTCTAGGTGTAGACCACTGTGCCTGTTCATGTAAGGCTCCCACGAAAGGAGAACCTCACCGAAGTCTCAGGAATTTGCGGCCACCCCAGTAACTCATAAGACACTGAACTTGATGTAATTAACAAGAGGTATATTTTAATCAGTATACTGAGGTCAAGATCCATGACCCACGCAGGGGCCGTGGGGTCTGACCCCAGGGCTTTGGAGACAGAGAGAACTTAAAGGCAAAAACCACAACTCAGGGGGGGGAACCACAACCCAGGGGAGTGAAGGAGGGTTATTGGAGAGCACCTGTGGAAAGTTTCAGCCCATTATTCAGTTTGTGACAAGGTACAAGGAAGAATTAGGGAGAACATTCTGTATGGGCTATTCCCTAAGAGCCTGTATGTAATCAGCCATCTATCTTGTGGTCAGCCAAGTTCCTGAAACACAGAGCTCACAACCAAGGTGAACTGCACTCTTGTTTCTGCCCAGCCTGCTAGGAGATTTTTAAAAAATTTTAACCCTTTCATTTCCCCATTTCTTCTGATGTAAGAGTTTTAATCATAAAACTTGGCATAACATCAAAATTTAAACAGTACTTATTTTTTTTCTAACAAAGGTAACTAATCTATTTAAAGATGTCTTTGACTTTCATCACTGTGAGGGTGATCAGAAGCACCAGGTATGGTCCTTTCTAGTGAGGCTCAAGGTTCTCGACCTGGTGGCGGCAGATGAGAACAGCATCTTTAATCTGGAACTGATGAGGCACATTCAGGTCTCCAGTCTCATAAGTCTCTTTTAACTGCTCCCAGACCTCATGTCGGACCACCTCAAGTGTTTTCATGTGGACAAACAGGAATTTAGAAAGAACAACATCAGAATCATTTATTTTATCTATCTCAGTTAGTGATGGAGACCCCCCACATAAAATCTTATAAGGTGTTAATTTAAAATCATAACCCAGAACAAGGCAAAAGGGAGTCATCCCCAGCCAGTCTCTAAGGCTAATAATAGTTTTACTTATCTTTTTTTACCTATCCTGAGCACTGGGGTCTGTAAGCACAATGTAATTTTTAATTAATCTCTAGCTAGGTGGCCAGTCCCTGACTTACCTAGGCAACAAAGGCAGGTCTATTGTCAGACCCAATTATCTTGGGTATTCTATACCTGGGGAAGTTCTCTTCTAAGATCTTCTTAGTCACCATGTTGACAGTCTCAGTCTTTGTAGGAAAGACTTTTATCCAGCCTGAAAAAGTATTTATAAAGACTAACAAGCATTTGTTACCATATTTAGCAGATTTGACTTTCATGAAGTCCACTTCTCAGTAGGCCCCAGGTCTATCTCTTTGAAGTCTTCTTTCTGGGGGATATCTTGAATACCCAGCATTAGTCAGAGCACAGACCTCACAGTTTTTTATTACAGTTTCAGCTACTTCAGATAAGTCCAACACATAAAATTGAGAGAACTTTACCAAGTTCTTTAGGTGTTTAGCTCTTAGGTGAGCTAAACGATGTAAATTTGTCACATATCTTTGTCGTTCTCTCTGTGGAAGGACTATTTTTAACTTGACATCAAGGTATTTTCTAAGACTTTCAACAGTCAGAATCATAGCTCTTTGAGCAGTCTTTTTAGCAGTCACCTGATTTTTTTCAGCAACAGTATCCTGGGTTTTCTGATGTCCAGGACAATGACTTTTTAGTAGTCCCCTCTATGTAAATTGTCCCGTGAATATTGACAGTGACAAGAGCATATCTGTTGTCAATGTTCTTTCTGGTAGACTGCTCGCCCAAATCACTTGCTTCCCGTCTATTACTGCCACTCCCGCCATTTGCTTACCTTTAACCACAAAGCTGTTCCCATCAGTATACCAGTTTGGGCTTCCTGGCCAGGGCTTTTCCCTTAGGTCATTTTTAGGACCTGTTTCTTCCACCAGGATGTCAAGGCAGCAGTGGACAGGAGCAGAATCATCGGCTTCAGGCAGTAAGGTGGCAGGATTCAGGATGGCCGGGGAGGCAAAGATCACCCTTTCATGTGGGCATTAGTCATCTATCGGTCGGGGGACTGTGGGATAATGTTCTCAAGGGAGTGGGATCCCACAACAGTTGTCTGTTGTCTCAGAGTCAATTTATCAACATCTTTGTAAAAGCCAGCAGTGTCTAGAAACTCTCTCATTTGTAGTGCCTGGCTTCTTTTACCGGTAGCAAGGGGGTGTTCCACAGTGACTGGCAAGGAACCAGAAGGTCCTATTGTAATTTTTTCTCTGGCTTCACGACTCATTGGGTACTGCCACACTCCAATAGAGGAGGCACTGGTTTTAGTCCAAGCTTTTGGAAATTCTGTTAACCATTTACTAGTGTCAGGGCTTCTTGCTGTTCTGGAAGCTTATGAAGCCGGTACTCATCTTTTAGTTTTAAGGCTAATATCATAGAGGTGGGGGTTCTCTCAAGACCCCTGGTGTTGTCTGAGTAAACTTTAACTTTGTCTGTCTTCAACAAAGGCATAGGGCACTCAGGAATAACCAGAATGAGACACTTGTCTTTTCTCCAAATCAACAGTTTGTAAAGTAGTCCAAGAATATTGTTTCTGCCCTGTGTAGGCACACTGATCTTTCTCCAGCAGGCTTCGCTATCTTTTTCTACTTTAACTCAGTCTTGACCCTTTGTTGCCCAGATTCCCTGTCTGTCTAAATCTTGTCCTATCCCTGTCTTTCTCTCCTACTACTGTGGCCAGAAACTTAGTCAAATTTTTATCCTGTCTGCGATCCCACTTATCTTCTGTCTCCTTCCTCTTTTTTTCTTTCTTGTCTCTCTTCCTCAGTTTTCCTCTTATGATATACTTTCTCTGCCTCCTTAACAAGGTATATTTTAATCAGTATACTGAGGTCAAGATCCATGACCCACGCAGGGGCCATGGGGTCTGACCCCGGGGCTTTGGAGACAGAGAGAATTTAAAGGCAAAAACCACAACTCAGGGGGAGTGAAGGAGGGTTATTGGAGAGCACCTGTGGAAAGTTTCAGCCCATTATTCAGTTTGTGACAAGGTACAAGGAAGAATTAGGGAGAACATTCTGTATGGGCTATTCTCTAAAAGCCTGTACATAATCAGCCATCTATCTTGTGGTCAGCCAAGTTCCTGAAACACAGAGCTCACGACCAAGTTGACCTGCACTCCTGTTTCTGCCCAACCTGCTAGGAGATTTTTTAAAAAATATTTTAACCCATTCAATCACTTCTTTTAGAACAAATTTGTTAAATTGAGATTACCATATCAATAAATAGAAACATTTTTATTGCTTTTAAGTTTTTAAAATTTTTATTTATGTGTGTGTGTGTGTGTGTGTGTGTGTGTGTGTGTGTGTGTGTGTGACTACTTTGCTGTGGTGCACAGGAGGATGTCCCTGTGGTGAACAGTGGAAAATACATCTCTGTTGTGGACAGTGGGGAGGATGTCCCTGTGGTAGACAGTGAAGAGGACATCTCTGTGTTGACAGTGTGGAGGACATCCCTGTGATGGACAGTGAAAAGCACAATTCTGTGGTGTACAGTGGGGATGACATCACTTCGTTGGACAGTGGAGAGGACGTCTCTGTGGTGAACTGTAGGGAGCATTTCACTGTGGTGGACAATGGGGAGGACGTCCTTGTTGTGGGCAGTGTGGAGGACATTCCTGTGGTGCACATGATGACGTCTCTGTGGTGTACAGTAAGAAGATATTCTTTTGGTGGGGAGTGCAGAGGACATCTCTGTGGTGGACAGTGGGAAGGATCTCCCTGTGGTATATAGGAGGAAGTCCCTGAGGTGGACAGTGGGCAGGATGTCCTTGTGGTTGACAGTGTGGAGGAATTCCCTGTGGTAGTCAGTGGGGATGACTCCTATGTGGTGGATAGTGGGGAGGACGTCTCTGTGGTACACAGGAGGACTTTCCTGTGGTGGACAGTGGAGAGGACATCCCTGTGGTGACAGTTAGGAGGACATCACTGTGGTGGTCAATGAAGAGGACGTCCCTGTGTTGGACAGTGGGGAGGATTTTTCTGTGTTGCAATTTAGGGATTACAATCTCAGTGTGGACAGTGTGGAGTACAACTCTGGTAGACAGTTGCAATGACATCCCTGTGGTGGACAGTGTGAAAGACATCCCAGTGGTGGGCAATGGGTAGTACATCTCTGTGGTGGACAGTGAAAAAGACATTCCTGTGGTGGACAATGGGAGGATGTTCCTGTGGCAGACAATGGGGAGAACATCCCTGTGATTTACAGTGGGCAGGATGTACCTGTGTTGAACAGTGAGAAGAATTTCCCTGTGATGAACAGTGTGAAGGATGTCCCTGTGGTGGACAGTGGTGTGGACGTCCTTGTCGTTTACTGTTGGGAGGACATTCTTGTGGTGGACAGTGGAGATGACTTCCCTCTGGTGGACAGTGAGGAGGACATCCCTGTGGTGGACAGTGGAAAGGATTTCACTTTGGTGGACTGTTGTGAAGACATCCTTGTTGTGGGCAGTGTGGAGGATGTTTCTGTGGTGCACGGGAGGACATCCATGTGGTGGACAGTAATAAGACGACCCTCTGGTGAACAGTGCGGAGGACACATCTGTGGTGGACAGGGAGGAGGATGTCCCGGTGGTGGACAGTGGGGATGATGATCCTGTGGTGAACAGTGGGGAGAACATCTATGTGGTTGACAGTTGGGAGGACATCCCTGTGGTACACAGGAGAAAGTCCCTCTGGTGGACCGTGGGGAGGACGTCCCTGTGGTGCAAATTGGTGAGGACGTCCCTGTGGTACACAAGAAGATGTCTCTGTGGTGGAAAGTGAGGAGGACGTCCATGTGGTGCACAGGATGATGTCCTTGTTGTGGACAGTGGGGAGGACATCCCTATATAGGACAATGGGAAGGATATCTCAGTGGTGGACAGTGGGTAGACTTTGCTGTGGTACTCATGAGGACATCCCTGTGGTGAACAGTGGGGAGGACATAATTGTTGTGGACAGTGAGGAGGATGTCCCTGTGGTGGACAGTGGAGAAGACATGCTTGTGGTGGATAGTGGGGAGGAAATTCCTATGGTGGACAGTGGTTAGGACATCTCTGTGGTGGACAGTGGGGAGGACATCCCTGTGGTTTACAGTAGGGAGGATATCCCTGTGGTAGACAGTGTGTAGGACATCCATGTGGTGGACTGTGGGAAAGATTTTCTTGTGGTGGACAGTGGGAAGGATGTCCCTATGGTGTACACTGCATACAATGTCGCTGTGGTGGACAGTATGGAGGACATCCCTGTGGTGGACAGTGAGGAGGAAATTTTTGTTTTGGACAGTGGGGAGGATATTCTTGTGGTAGACAGTGGGGAGGATATCCTTGTGGTGGACAGTGGGGAGGATTTCACTGTGGTGGACAGTGGGGAGAACATCTTTTTGGTGGGCAGAGGAAAGGTCATTCTTGTGGTACACAGGAGGATGTCCCTGTGGTGGACACTAAGAGGATGTCCCTGTTGTGACAGTGGGGAGGATGTCCCTGTGGTATACAGGAGGACATCCCTGTAGCTTACATTGTGGATGACTTTTCTGTGGTGGACTGTGGAAAGACGTACCTGTGGTGGACAGTGGGGAGGGTGTCCCTGTGATAGACAGTGTGGAGGACATCTCTATGACTGACAGTGGGAAGGATGTCCCTGTGTTGCAAAGGCAGAAGTACCTGTGGTGGACAGTGAGGATGATGTCCCTTTTGTGGACTGTAGGTAGGATGGCTCTGTGGTGGAAAGATGGAAGGACGTACTGGTGGTGAACTGTGGGGAGGACATCTCTGTGGTAAACAGTGGGGAGACTTTGCTGTGGTGCACAGGAGGATGTCCCTGTGGTGAACAGTGTGTAGTATTTCCCTGTGGTGGGCAGTGAAAAGTACGTTCCAGTGGTGGACAGTGGAAAGGACTTCCCTGTGGTGAACACTGAAAAGAACATCTCTGTGGTGACAGTGAGGAAGACAACCCTGTGATAAACAATGAGGAGGACCAACCTGTGGTGGACAGTATGGAGGACACCCCTTTGGTGGACAATGAGGAGGAATTCCCTGTGGTGGACCATGAGGAGAAAATTCCTGTGGTGGACAATGGGGAGGATGTCCCTGTGGTAGACAGTGGGGAGAACATCTTTGTTGTGGGCAGTGGGGAGGACATTCATGTGGTGCACAGGAGGATGTCCCTGTGATGGACACTAAGAGGACATCCCTGTTGTGACAGTGGGGAGGATGTCCCTGTGGTATACAGGAGGACATCCCTGTATTTTACATTGTGGATGACTTTTCTGTGGTGGACTGTGGAAAGACGTACATGTGGTGGACAGTGGGGAGGGTGTCCCTGTGGTGGACAGTGTGGAGGACGTCCCTGTGTTGCAAAGGCAGAAGTACCTGTGGTGGACAGTGAGGAGAATGTCCCTTTGGTGGACATTGGGGTGGAGATCTCTTTGGTGGACAGTGTAGAGGACGTCCCTGTGGTGGTCAATGGGAATGATGCCCCTGTGGTGGAAAGTGGGGAGGATGTCTCTGTGGTACATAGGAGGATTTTTTTGTGGTGGACATTGGGAAGGACGTCACTTTAGTGGACTGTGGGTAGGATGGCTCTGTGGTGGAAAGATGGAAGGATGTACCAGTGGTGCACAGTGGGGAGGACATCTCTGTGGTAATCAGTGGGGAGACTTTTCCGTGGTGCACAGGAGGACATCCTTGTGGTGAACAGTGTGGAGTATGTCCCTTTGGTGGACAGTGAAATGGACGTCCCAGTGGTGGACAGTGGAAAGGACTTCCCTGTGTTGGGCACTGAAGAGGACATCTCTGTGGTGACAGTGAGGAAGACAACCCTATGATGGACAATGAGGAGGATGTCCCTGTGGTGGACAGTGGGGAAGACATGCTTGTGATGTATAGTGGGGAGAAAATTCCTGTGGTGGACAGTGGGTAGGACTTCTTTGTGGTGGACAGTGGCAAGGATGTACCAGTGATGAAGAGTGGGGAGGATATCCCTGTGTTGGACAACGGGGAGGAATTTTCTTTTGTGGATAGTGGGAAGGACATCCCTGAGGTAGACAGTGGGGAGGATATCTTTGTGGTGAACAGTGAGGTGGTCATCACTGTGGTTTACAATGGGGAGGACATAACTGTGGTGGACAGTGGGTAGAAGATTTCTGTGGTGGACAATGAGAAGGATGTTTCTGTGGTGGACAGTGGGAAAGATGTCCCTGTGGTTTACAGTGAGGAGGACATCACTGTGGTGAATAGTGAGGAGTACGTCCCTTTGGTGGGCAGTGGGGAGAAAGTTTCTGTGGTGGACAGTGGGGAGGATGTCCCTGCGGTTTACAGTGAAGAGGATATCACTATGGTGGACAATGCAGAGGATATCACTATGATGCACTGTGGAGAGGACATAACTGTGATTTACAGTGGGGAGGACATACCTGTGGTGGAAAGTGGGTAGAACATTTCTGTGGTGGACAATGAGAAGGATGTCCCTGTGGTGGACAGTGGGAAGAATGTCACTGTGGTGGACAGTGAGGAGGATATCCCTGTGGTTTGCAGTGAGGAGGACATCACTGTGGTGGACAGTGAGGAGTACATCCCTGTGGTGGACAGTGGGGGGGAACCATTTCTGTGGTGGGCACTGGGGAGGAAATCCCTTTGGTGTACAGTGGGGAGCACATCTCTGTGGTAAACATTGGGGAAGACATCCCTGTGATGGACTGTGAGGAAGACTTTCTTGTTGTGGACAGTGGAAAGTACATACCTGTGGTTTACAGTTTGGAGGACATCATGTGGTAGAAAGTGAGGAAAACATCCCTATGTTGGACAGTGTGGAGGATGTCCCTGTGGTGGACAGTGGGGAAGATTTCAATGTGGTGGACTATGGGGAGGATGTCCTTGTGTTGCGCAGTGGTGAGGACGTCCCTGGGGTGAGCAGAAGGAATTTCCTCTGGTGGATAATAATATTACATATCTGTGGTGACAGTTGGGAGGACGTCCCTGTGGTGGACAGTGTGGAGAACTTCTCTGTGCGGACAGTGGGGAGGACATTTCTGTGGCTGATAATGAAGAGGACGTCCCTGTGTTGCAAAAAAGGAAGTACCTGTGGTGGACAGTGAGGAGAATGTCCCTTTGGTGGACATTGGGGAGGACATCTCTTTCTTGGAAAGTGTGGAGGACGTCCCTGTGGTGGTCAATGGTGATGATGCCCTTTTGTTTGACACTGGGGAGGACGTCTCTGTGGTACACAGGAGTACATCTTTGTGGTGGACAGTGGGGAGGACATCCCTGTGGTGGACAGTAGAAAGGATATCTATATGGTGGACAGTTTTGAGGACATCCTTATGGTGGAGAGGGGCTAGTACTTCTCTGTGGTGGACAGTGAGGAGGACTTCCATTCTGGTGTACAGTGGGTAGGACATCCCTAGGGTGGACAAATAGGAGGACATCCCTGTGGTGGACAGTGGGGAAGATGTCCCTGTTGTGGACAGTGGGAAGGACATCTCTGTGGTGGACAGTAGGGTGACTTTGCTGTGGTTCACAGGAGGATGTCCCTGTGGTGAATAGTGTGGAGGATGCCCCTGTTGTGGACAGTGAGAAGGACTCCTCTGTTGTGGACATTTGAAAGGATTTTCCTATGGTGGACAGTGGGGAGGACATCCCTGTGGTGAACAGTGAGGAGGACGTCCCTGTGGTGGACAGTGGGGAGGATTTCCCTGTGGTGGACAGTGGGAAGGATATCCCTGTGATGGACAGTGGGGAGGAAGTTTCTGTGGTGGACAGTTTGGAGGACATCCCTATGGCAGAAAGTGGGGATAACTACCCTGTGGTGGACAGTGAGTAGGACATTTCTGTGGTGGATGTGGGGAATATGACCTTGTGGTGGACAGTGGGGAGGATTTCCCTGTGGTAGGAAAGCTCTGTGGTGGACAGTGTGGAGGACGTCCCTGTGGGGGTGAATGGGGATGACATCCCTGTAGTGGACAGTGGTTAGGATGTCTCTGTGGTGCACAAGATTACATCTTTGTGGTGGACAGTGGGGAAAATGTCCCTGTGGTGGACAGTGGGGAGCACATCTCTGTGGTGGACAGTGGGGAGGACATCCTTTTGATGGACAGTGAGGAGGATATTCCTGTGATGGACAAAGGAAAAGACATTCCTGTGGTATACTGTGGGGAGGACATCCTTGTGGTGGACAGTGTGTAGGACATCCTTGTGGTGGACAGTGGAAAAAATGTCCCTGTGGTTTACAGTGGGGAGGACATCCCTGTGTTCGACAGTGAGGAGCACGTTTATGTGGTGGACAGTGGGGAGGATTTCCCTGTGGTGGACAGTGGGAAGGATGTCCCTAGGGTGGACAGTGTGCAGGACATTCCTGTGATGGACAGTTTGGAGGACATCCCTGTGGCGGACAGTGTGGAGGATTTCCCTTTGGTTGACAGTGAGGAGGACATACCTGTGGTGGACGTAGGAAGGACATCGCTATGTTGGACAATGGAGAGGATTTCACTGCCGTAGACAGTGGGGAGGATGTCCTTGTGGTGGGCAGTGGGTAGGACCTTCCTGTGGTGCACAGAAGGACATCCCTGTGGTGGACAGTAAGAGGACGTCCCTGTGGTGACAGTGGGGAAGACTCCCTGTGGTATACAGGAGGTCGTCACTGTGGTGGACAGTGTGGAGGACTTCTCTGTGGTAAACAGTAGAAAGGATTTCCTTGTGGTGGACAGTGAAGAGGACATCCCTGTGGTGACAGTGAGGAGAACATCCCTGTGGTGATCAATGAGGAGGATGTCCCTGGGGTGGATTGTGTGAAGAACATCTGTGTGGTGGACAGTCGGGTGCACATCTCGGTGGTGGACAGTTGGGTGCACATCCTTGTGGTGGACAGTGTGGAGGATGTCCCTGTGGTGGACAGTGGGGAAGACTTGATTGTGGTGGATAGTTGGGTGGATATCCCCTTGGTGGTCAGTGTGTAAGACATCTCTTTTGTGGACAGTGAGGAAGATGTCAATTTGGTGAACAGAGCGAAGGCTGTCCATGTGGTGGACAGTGAGGAGGATATCCCTGGAGTTTACAGTGGGGAGGACATCCCTGTTGTGGACAGTGAGAAGGACATTTTGTGTTGGGCAGTGGGGAGAATTTCTCTGTGGTGGACAGTTGGAAAAACGTCCCTGTGTTGGACAGTGGGGAGACCGTCCTTGTGGTGGAAAGTTTGGAGGATATCCCTATGGTGGAGAGTGGGTAGGAGTTCCCTGTGGTGGACAGTGAAAAGGACATCCCTGTGGTGACAGTGAAGAGGACATCCTGAGGTAGATATGAGGAGTATGTCCCCATGGTGGACAGTGGGAGGAAATCCTGTGTTGGACAGTGGGGAGGACATACTTGTGGAGCAGAGTGGGTAGGTCATCTGTCTGGTAGACAGTGAGGAGGACATTTCTGTGATGGATAGTGGAAAAAACTTTCCTGTGGTGGACAGTGGGGAGGACTTCACTGTGGTGGAGAGTAAGGAGGACGTACCTATGGTGGACTGTGGAGAGGCTTTCTCTGTGGTAGACAGTGGGAAGGATGTCCCTATGGTGTATAGTGGGGAGGAGAGCCCTGTGGTGGACAGTTTGGAGGACATCCCTGTGCTGGACAATGGGGAGGACTTCTCTCTGTTGGATAGTGGGGAGGACATACCTGTGGTGGACTGTGGTGAGGATGTCCCTATGGTGGACAGTGAGGAGGACTTCTCTGTGGCAGACAGAGAGGAGGATGTTTCTGTGTTGCACAGGAAAATGTCCCTGTCATGGACAGTGTGAAGGATGTCCCTTTGGTGGACAATGGGGAGAACATCTCTGTGGTGGACAGTGGGCTGACTTTGCTGTAGTACACAGGAAAATGTCTTTGTGTTGGACAGTGGGGAGGATTCCCTGTGGTGGACAGACAGGAGGAAGGCTCTGTGGTAGACAGTGGAAAGGTCTTCCCTGTTGTGGATAGTGAAGAGAACATCCCTGTGGTGACAGTGAGGAGGACATCCCTGTGGTGGACAATAAGGAGGATGTCACTGTGTTGGACAGTGAGGATTACTTTTCTGTGGGGGAAAGTAGGGAGGACATCTCTGTGGTGGACAGTGGGGAGCAAATCCCTGTGGTGGACAGTGAGGAGGACATCCTAGTGATGGACAGTGGGGAAAGCTTTCCTGTGATGGACAGTGTGGATGACATCCCTGTGGTGGACAATAAAGAGTACATCTTTGTGATGGACAGTGGGGAGGACTTTACTGTGGTGAACTGTAGAGAGGACATACTTGTGTTTTACAGTGGGGAGGACATCCCTGTGGTGGAGAGTGAGAAGGACTTCCCTGTTGTGAACAGTGAGGATGTAATCTTCCTGGTGGACAGTGGGGAGGACGTACCTGTGATGGATAGAGGAAAGGATGTCCCTGTGGTAAACAGTGGAGAAGACATCTCTGTGGTGGAAAGTGGAGAAGACTTTCCTGTGTTGCACAGGAGGGAGTACCTGTGGTGGACAGTTGGGAGTATGTCCCTGTGGTGGACAGTGGTGAGGATGTCTCTGTGGTACACAGAAGGACGTCTTTGTGGTGGACAGTGTGGAGGATGTCCCTGTGGTGGTCAATGGAGAGCACGCACTGTGGTGGACAGTGGATAGGATGTCTCTGAGGTGGACAGTGAAAAGGACGTACCGGTGGTGGACAGTGGGAAGGAAGTTGCTGTGGTGGACAGTGGTGAGGACATATCAGTGGTGGATAGTGGGGCGACTTTGCTGTGGTGCACAGGAGGACCTCCCTCTGGTGAACAATGTGGAGGATGTCTCTATGGTGGACAGTGAAAAGGACGTCCCTGTGATGGACAGTTCAGAGGACTTCCCTGTGGTGGACATTGAAAAAACATCCCTGTGGTGACAGTGAGGAGGACTTTCCTGTGGTGGACAAT
>JANHMN010001164.1:0-12469 GCA_030674055.1 Rhabdomys pumilio
ACACACACACACACACACACACACACACACACACACACACACACACATCCTCCCCCTAATGCATTTGGCATCTCAGTTTTTTCTTCTTTGCCACCACTTTAGTATCTGGAGAATGAACAGGACATACTGAAGACATCTCTGGGGTCATAGTTTAGTTGCTACATAAATGTGAAAGTCAGTTGTCAACTTGAGTGAGCTTGTCTTCACGCAACAACAGTCTAAGCTGCAAAGAGGCACTGGTCCAAACTTATA
Organism: Rhabdomys pumilio; assembly: GCA_030674055.1. Classification (NCBI taxonomy): domain Eukaryota; kingdom Metazoa; phylum Chordata; class Mammalia; order Rodentia; family Muridae; genus Rhabdomys; species Rhabdomys pumilio. Next base: position 253 of record JANHMN010001164.1, read on the forward strand.
ACCATCAACACACAGTCAGCACCAAAAGCCTGCTCTATACTGTAATGTTGATGTTCTGCCCCTTTACCCAACCTAGAATACCTCCAACCGATAATGTCTACAGGATAGTGCAGTCCAATTTTTCCACCCTACGTCAGCCTTTTTTCTGTGTGTCTTACATTATACCGAATAAACTTTATAAGTGATGATTTCTGTCTCAAAGTTGACTTTCCAAAGAACCCATTCTGTAATAGCACATTACTTACAGACATAAAAAGGACTAAAAAGAGACAATTAAAGTAGATGAGATAGATGAGGGGATGGGAAAGGGAGAACTATGTCCTTTGTAAAATTTGATAAAACTATTTGATTTTTAAGACAACATCTGTGCATTTGATAATGGTTTAAGTATGGTGTTAAAAGATGAGAAAAGATTTTAAAAATAGTGCACTGGGGGAATGTTCAAAACAGGGTTCAGATTTATCTCTTCTTGAAAATCTTCAAAACTGAGCTCCAGGAACCCCTGTGGTGAACCAAATACCCAACCTTCTTAGCACGCTTCCCATGCTTTGCCATTTTACTTTTATCCTCATTTCCTGCCTTTTTGTAGATGTGCGGATGTTCCTCTACCACACAGGCCACTATAGAAACACTAAACCTATAGACCTAGTTTTTCTTCCCCGATTCCACACCATCATGCAGACTTTGAAAGAAGTAGAAAGCAGGTAGGACATATTGACGTTATCTGGCAGAGTTATCTTGTAGTTGACACATGGATTTGAAAACCGATCTTCAACTGAACAGGTTTAAGGTGTGTCTAACTCATCTTTCTAACAAGAAGTAGATATTTGATGATTCAATAGGTCAAATACAACCAATGTTGTACATTTCACAAAGTCTCTATAGAAATACTCTAGAATTCCCATGGTCCATCAAGTATTTGTCTTACAAGCAGAAGGACTTGAGTTCACTTCCCAGTAGTGCTGGCTATATACTTGTAATCCCAGGCCAGGGAGACAAGACAGAAGGATGCTTGCAGTACTTTGACCAGGCAATCTACTCTTACTGCTCATCTCTAAAGCCCATAAGACACTCCATCTCAAAGGATGTTGATGGCCTTCCTGAGGACAAAAATTGAGGTTGTCTGGCCTCCACATACATTCACACACGTACACATGCATATGCATGAACATGTACGCACATCTATTTAAAAAGATAAGTTCTAATTATAATTGTCTATCTTGGAGTCAAGGACCCTGGAATTAATAGTTTTAGGAGAAAGTCAAATTTATCAAGGACAATGACTTGTCAAAGTGGGTGTTCATTAAAAATAGATGATATATAAGATCGAGATTCATATCCGCTCAAGACAGGGAGCTATTGGGATGCTTCGGGTTAACTGTGGATGTACCAGATCAACTCTATAGAAAACTCTAAAACTAACTCTACAGAAAACAATTCAGTCACAACTTAATGGCGTCCACATTGCATTTGTCCTCCTGAGAATATCATTTCACATATGTGTCTTGGATTTTTAAATCTGTGAAGCTGAGCTGTCCACACTTTAAGCAAGGTCTGTGCTTGTCTGATCCTGTGAGATATGCTGTTATTACTAAAGACAAAAACCATCCAATGAACAATCCATTTAAATGCTTGCCTTCCTAGTGGGTATTACCTGCTTGTCTTTTGCTTAATTATATACTTATAACTGATATCTTCAGGATATAATAAACACAGGTTTGAAAACAACACTTGAAAATAAATTTTAATACCAAGGATTGTTCTAGACCTTCCAGAGCTATTTTCATGAAATTTCTTACATACTAAGATGTTGTTTCTCATCAATGGATCCATTTATTTCACTGAAGAAGCTCTTTAATGCCACCATCATGTCAATCTATAAACTTTGAATTTAGTGAATTTTTGTAGTTTTTCGTTTGTTTGTTGTTAGATCTGGTTTTCTTTGGGGACATGGTACATTTTTGTTTCTATGTTTTGGTGTGATTTTTTTTGTTTTGTTTTGTTTTGTTTTGTTTTGTTTTGTTTTGTTTTGTTGTTGTTTTGGTTTTTTTTTTTGAAACAGGGTATCAATGTCCACTTTGATCTTGAAATTTCAGCAATCCTCCTGTCTCTGTCTCCAAGTGTCTAGATTAATAGTGTGCTGCCATACCAGCTTTTTAAAGGGGTTGTGAATTCAGAGAGGAGTACACTCTACACTATACATATCCATACAAATTTACATGGTGTACATTTGCCAAGTTCTCTGGAGAGTGGGAAAGGTAATGGAGAAGGACATCACCCAATTGAAGCATACAGGAGCTGTTCCCATAGATAACTGCCAACTGAGTCACTGTTCTCAGGAAAGACTGCAAAGATACTGAAAATTGAACAATCATCTTCCTAACTTTTTTCATATTTGACCTCTTTCAAAGAAGAGAAATATGGACAGAACCATGACTCAGCAGGTACAAGTGCCCATTGCCAAACCCAAGAGACCTAAGTTTAATTCCCAGATCCTATGTGATGGAAGAAGAGAACCAACTCCCACGATTTTCCTCTAAAATCTACATTACACACACACACACACAGAGAGAGATAGAGATAGATAGATAGAGAGAGAGAGAGAGAGAGAGAGAGAGAGAGAGAGAGAGAGAGGGGGGGGGGGGAGGGAGAGGGAGAGGGAAAGGGGAGGGAGAGGGAGGAGAGGAAGAGAGAGGGAGGGGGGCACATTCACACATACTTGCACACAAATAAATAATTAAAAGTTCCAAATGAAAACATAAATGCTGGTAGCATTTTGATAGTTCCCAAGAATCTCATAAATCTGTTAAAAAAGATTAAATGCACCACACATAGTCATACATATCTCTACACATATACTTTTTACTATCTTAAGAAAAGCTCCTCTTTGGTTAATGGTTCAGACTCCGAAAGCTCCCAGGGGTCCAGGTTAGTTGACTCTGTCGGTCTTCCTGTGGAGCTCCTATCCCCTTTAGGTCCTTCAGTCCTTCCCCCAGTACCTTCATATGAGTTCTCAACCTGACAAATGTTTGGCTATGGGAATCTGCAGTGGACAGCTCACTTTCCAAGTGGATCCCTCAAATAAATGGAGCCTGACTGTGGATGTATTTTCCAACAGAACTACCTTGTCTGGCCTCAGTGAGAGAGGATGCTCCTAATCTTGCAGAGACTTGATGTGCCAGGGTGAGGGGTTGGCACCATATCATAGGAGAAGGGGATGAGGGAGGGATTCTATGAGGGGGATACTGAAAGAGAAAGCATTTAAGATGTAAATAAATGAAAAATTAACTAATACATAATAAATAAATAAAAAATAAAAACTCCAATATATTTCCCTAATTTACCAATCTTATATAACATCTCTTAAGGTATATTCTGCATTTTATTTCAAAAATGCATTTTATTAAGGAAAAGGGAAGCAATTTGTTACAAACCAGGAAACCCAAACCATGGCACATGGTTTGGTACTAATGCAATCTGATGCCATCCTAGTTCAGTCTCTTGCTGTGCCGACCACAGAGGACTTTGTAGCTTCACCATCTATAAGTGTCCACATTTTAGCTACTGTTGAGGTCATTACTGCTGTTAAATAAAACACACACTTTTAAAGGATTCAGAGCTGTTATAAGGGCTGTGCTCTTTGCATCAAATGATACAAATTCTATGTTAAATACCTCTCTTGTCACCATATGTGTAACTGTCTGTCTTCCTGTCTGTCTGTTTTTCTCTCTCTTTCTGCGGGTACATGTGTGTGTGTGTGTGTGTGTGTGTGTGTGTGTGTGTGCATGTGCAGGCATGCTTGCTTGTATGCTGTGTGTGTGTGTGTGTGTTGTATATGTACATCTGTGTTGTCTGTGTACATATGCAAATACACATAGATGCCATTTACCAATATAGGTCTTTTGTCAAATCAGGTCCTTTAAGATTTAGTCGGGTATTTATAGAAACATTAATATGGACCATGTGCTTTGGGAAAAGATAAGCAGATTTTCTAAGAATCATCATCAACAAAAAAAAACATGGAAAGAAAGATTCTAGTGATGCTGAATTTATATATTTCCAAGTTTTCTTTTACACACACACACAAAAACAAGGTATTAAATTTTTACTTTGGAGGACCTGAAGGTGTTAACATGGATTGCAAAGTGCTTTTCTTATTTAATTGGCCTATGGACTTCAAAAATAATTCCTTGTTCACTTGACCTGAAAGTTCATGTTGTTACAAGTTTCATAAGGTTAAGAACAATGCTTCCACCTCTGTAGTCCAATCCCTGTGGACTAGTGAGTATGTCATACTGAATCATGGTGTTTTCTGAGGACTTAATCATTCTCCAGGAGACATTACTAGAATAACAGCTTGAACAGAAGTCTGATAAAAGAGCCAACATCTATTACTTTATCTATTGGTTGCAAAATAGGGGGCATGTTACAGCTCAGATTACAACGTACATATATTGGAGTTAGTGTACAGTAAAATTTATACCAGTGGCAGAACTGTATATTAGCATGAGGAGTTGGGCTCTCTTGTTATCTCCTTCTTCTTCAACATACAAGAGGATGCTCCAAAGAAAATCCTCATGGGAGATCAATGAAAATTTGGCAATTACCTTTAGAAAAATGTAAACCTAAGAAATAACTACTTTAATGTTTAGGGAAATCATCTCCTACATATATTTGAGGTAATACAGTTGCAATTAAAATATTTTTTTTTGCTGTGTTAGGACTTGTTTTGTGACCAAGTTTAATGGAAAACATTGTACAGTCTTTGGAAAATTACAATTGCTCAGGGTCTTAACCAGTCATCATTAAATAATGACAAGAAACTCTCTGTAGAGACGTGACATCACATACCGACAACCACCGTACTTTCTTAGTCTTTTTATATAGGAATTGCACGTTCAGATTTAAAAGTCAGACACTCAAAACAAAATGCATTAAAAAGTATCAGAAAAGAGCAAAATAGAAAAAGAGCAGTACAAACAAGCCAAAGACAAGAAAACAGTTTTTCAGACTATTGATGTATTGAATGTGATACAGAGAAAGGCAAAGGGGCTTTATGTATAGACTCTTGGCCATTGAAGATGCGAACACCAGCCAAACAGGATCTCAGAAGCATTTCCAGGCTCATGAACAACACCATGTGAAGACGAAAGCAAACAGGACATGTGGTCTCAAGTAAAGCAAGGCCATTTATAGTCCAATTTTGATTTCTTACCTCTAACAAAACTTATGTTTTACAGGGTGAAGAGAAGGGCTAAAGTTTCCACATTTAAAAACCATAGTTGTGAAGCAAGTTAAACTTGGCTTTGTTCATGTGCAGAAGTTGGAAAGGGGCACCAATAGCAAGCTCCTTTCTTAACAGAATGATGGCTAGAAGGAGCACATCCCTGGAGGAGGCTGCCTGGAGCCATCCTGAGCTTGGACATGGCAAGATGGCCGTGCTGCAGATGCATCGCCTGTACGGTCAGGGTTAGAGCAGTTCTCGTCCACCGAGAGCCCCTGGCTATTAAAAGGAACTCATCCTTGCAAGTTAGAGGATCACTGCCAATCAGAAGAAGTACTCTTTCTGATTTTCACCGACTGCGTTCTGGATATGAATCTCGCTTTTCAAAACAGCCTCGGCGCTGTCTACATTCTCTGACCTTTTTGCCTCATTTCTTTTGTATAACCTTTTCTGTTGATAAATGCGAACAGCTATGGCAGAGACGCAAAGCAAGATAAAGATCACAACAGCTATCAGACCTAGAGAGAAAAGAGAAAAGAAATACCCAGTCAGGACCTTGATCAAAATAGACACTGTTTGAACTTCATGGCTTAATTAATCCAGGGAATATTATTTTCTACTGAAGCCAACCATCTATAAGATGTAAATTAAAAACAACAAAACTTCTTGCCTTTTGTATTCCAGCAGTACTGTAATAGATTAAGTTTATTTAGGGAGTCCATCAATTTTGTGGGGTCCCTTTCATTTATCCTGAGTGTGCATTATATTGGATCTGCTTCATGTGTTCTTTTCATCAGGAAGCATTACTTACATAATTTTATGACCAAAGTGTTGCTTCATAATAAAACACAAAGACATTTTAATTATTTTAAAAATTATAGTTAAGCATAATGCAGTTGTGGTTTTTGATTAAATACATAACAACGTCCATAGAGTAGATGTTCAGTCAACTGTTGAAGAGGAGTATGTTAGGAGTATGTTATATGCACAAATAGTGCTAATAGAATATAAATATGTTAAAATTCTTTCTGTATAAGGCATATTGGGTTTTGAAACTCTGTGTTCTTTGTAAATATTTGAAGTATTACAATTCTTAGTTCAGTGCATGGTTATCAACTTTGGAGTGACATGCAATCCTTTAAGTGGAATGTGGACCCCAGATAATCCTCAGGACACCTGAGGATGAAGAAACATAGGATGCACTTTAGTATTCCATAATAGTTCTAAGGTACCTGGGATTAAATTTTTCACCAATGGTGTGTGATGAACGTAGGGGAAAGTCCAATGGTTAGCTCAAATTAAGAGCAGGACACCAGACTGTAGAACAAGTCATTGACTTTATGAAGCAGAAGAGATTGCACTGTCAGGCAAAAGCCAAACTCATTTAAGGATGTCCTCAATGAAACAGTAAAAATTACTCATTTCATTAAGTTTTGATGCCTGACTACAAGTCTTCCTAATGGGCCATGTATTAAAACAGGAAATATTCATAAAGTAGGACTGGTGCTTGCTGAAGGGTGATGCCAGAAAATACTCTGCAAACATTTGGGTCATGAGTTAAACTGGCCCTTTGTGCTTCAGTCACACAATATTTTATTTGGAAAACCGACTAATAGGCAAACTATTGTTGCTCAAATATCTGTCTTGCCTAGTTCTCTCCAAACTGAATGAAGTAAATCTGTTATACAAATAAAATCACCTAATGGTATTTCATGCTCATGATAAAGTTCAAAGAGCCAAATAAAAAACAGAATTTGGAAAATTATTATTTGTCACCATGATTTTGAGAGTTTCCTTAAAATTGTCATGAGGACATTAATGGGTCTCTCTCTCTCTCTCTCTCTCTCTCTCTCTCTCTCTCTCTCTCTCTCTTTCTCTCTCTGTGTGTGTGTGTGTGTGTGTGTGTGTGTGTATGCATGCATGCATGTGTGCTTTGAAGTGTTTTACAGAATCTTTCAGAGAAACTAGGTACTTTCAAGATAAAACATTATGTAAATATCTTAGAAGGGATATAAGTTTTCATTACATTGTCCAAATGGGTCTTGAATATAGGTAGCTGCCACATGTCCATTTGATGTGGTCTAGTTGGCACGTGTGGTTTGGGGCCTCTTATGAATATGGGTTATTAAAAATGTACAATATTAAAATAGCAGTATGGATCAGATTTGGCTTAATAAAAACTGAGATTCCATATTATTTTTTTTGTTTATATATTTTTCCTTTAAGAAAGGGTCTCGGTAGCCTTTGAACTATGGATGTAGCTGAGGATAATCTTGAACTTCTGGTTATCCTATCCCCCATCTCTTAAGTACAGGATCACTAGTGTATGAACCCACATCCAGTTTGCGATGTTCCATGGATGGAATCCAGGGCTTCATGCACGCTGGGCAAGCACTTGACCAGTTGAGCTATATTCCAAGTCCTAAGACTCCATTTCAGTACAAATAAATGTAGCTGTCTTTAGTGAAATTAAATCAAGAATTAAAGGTATTTGGAAGTTTCAGTAAGATTCACTAAGAAGAATCTTCATGGCCAACGGTAATATTGCTGACGATAAGCTTATTTTTGACAACATCAGGCTTACCCGAGAAAGATACTAATGAATCTAATACGCATTTGGTAATTTTACTAATGGGTATCACTACTTAATCACATCAATAACACATTTAATCAGAGTATTCATGTGTTGTTATATATTTTGCCTCCCGTCCTTGTAAAAACAATTAATTAAGTTGCTAAAGCTAGTTCAATCATCTTTTTATAAAGTTTCTAAGCTCAGAGAGAGGGATTCTGAAACATACAAGGTGAAAAATGATAAACTATGTTAGAGTACTACTGGAGTTATAAAATAAACGTGTCATCATCACATTGGTTCAGATGGGACATCCAGGTGATCTTTATCAGAGATGATCTCTGACTCTTTTTTTTTTTCTTCTGTAAGTATGTGATTTATCACTTTCAATTTGGGGCAAGTTTCATGTCATTGCTTTTTGTGGCCATAGACAATGCCTTGAAACTACCAGTTACCTGTCCCCCAAACAAGCAATATAATATATTCAGAATAAATAAAATAAACTGTTCTGTTCTGTGCGGTTGCACCTAAAGCACCATGAGGATGTGATCTCAGGAGCAATCTGGATCCTCACAGTCTGGCCAGAAACACTCCATGTCTGCCTCATCAGTTTAAAATACCTCACCAAGTCTATCCCCCTCTTTCATACTACTTACTTTGTTTATAAACAAAGAGGATGGTTACCTACAGCTGAGAACACAAGAGGATTATCGACTCTGGAAAGTATTTGAATACATCATCTACAGTTACACACTGGGTTTGATTTATGACTGGCTGGTACAACGACGGGATAAAATTCTACGGCAGTACTACCAGACAGCACGCCACAGTGGAGGACCCTACGCTGTGAATGAGCAGACAAATTGCCCATGGTTGGCATGAGACCTTTCGAGTTTACATGGCTGTTTCCAGCTGCTCTGCAACCAAAGCTCAATTCCCCACAAAGATCAAAATGAGACAGCATGCTGGTTTCATGAACCCTGGTAAGCCTTGAGGGACAAGACTTTCTGCCGTGTGTGTGTGTGTGTGTGTGTGTGTGTGTGTGTGTGTGTGTGTGTGTTTGTGTGTGTGTGCACGCGTGCTCGTGCTAGGCAAGAAGAGCACTGGCTGAGACTATTTGTCTGAGCAACAATCCTATTTTAAAATGTTGAGCTCCTTACAAATCTTGAAACTTTAAGTAGGACTTTACTGTAGAACATACTTCCCGCAGACTATTCTGGTAACTACCTAAATCCAAGTTTAAACTAATAACTCAAAAAGAGGGTGGGGACTGGGGAGGGGAGGGTTGTATTGTTTGTCAGGAACTTAAAGGAGAATTCTTTTTCGTGTATTTTTAACTTAAAGATATTTAATTTAAGGTGAGAACAGAAATAACAATAAGAGAAACTGACTTATTATTTACCATCTAAAATAGGGTCTAGCTGCTGGAGACAGCTTAAGTATAAATGAGAGACACTACAAGACACCAATCTATTCATACACAGATAACCCCCATGCACATACACACATGCTTACACACAATTACAGACAAAATTTAAAGTAAAATCATTAAAAGGCAGGGGGCTAGAGAAATGCCCCAGTAGTTATCAGTACGTACTCCTCCACAGAGGACTGGAATTCAGTCCCAAGCCTCCACATTTGCCTGTATCCTGAGCTTCAAGAGATCCAGTGCCCTCTTCTGACCTCTATGGACACTATCTTAGTTAAGTTTCTATTGCTGCGATAAAACACCATCATCAAAAGCAACATAGGGAGAAAATATTTCAATCTTACAAGGTCACATTCCTTCAATAAGGGAAGCCAGGGCAGAAATTAAAGGAAGGAACTTAGAGGCAGGAGCCAGTGACGAGGCCATGGAAGGATGCTATTTACTAGCTTGCTCCTCCTGGCTTGCCCAGGCTTTTTTGTTATATGTGGACCATTTGCAAAGACTGAGCGTGGTACTGTGTCCTGTGGAATGGACCCACCCACATCAATCACCAGTCAAGATAATGCAATATAGATTTGCCTATAGTCCAATCTTATAAAGGCATTTTCTCAATTAAGATTGACGACATTTTTGTGAAGTTGACCAAAACCAACTAGCACTAACAACTTCACTGTTCACCCCCCCCCCAACACACACACAATTAAAGATAAAATTAAAATATTTAAAACACATTAGTAAGCAGATCAAATATGAGGGCCACATAAAAGTTTCTCAAGTGTATGAATAATCACATTATCTGGATATAAGGCTGAATAGTTATTTATTTTATGCATCCATATGATATTTGGAGTGCAGAGAAATGTTAAGGCACTTAACATTTCAGTGCTCTGATTAATAGCCTCTGACGAGCATTAATCAGGAAGAAAAAGCTTCAGTTCTGAGTTTGGTTTTAAATAACATATACAAGAAGATGCTGTCACTTTAAAGATATTTTATAAGTTTTCTTTGTGTGAATTTTGCAATTTAAAATTACTATGAACCACTTTCAACCTATTAACCTGAGCTTTGATAAGAACAGAAAGTATGGTATTCATTTATAGGTGTGTCTGAACGATAAAATATCTACTTTACTAAGCATTAAGGAAACACAAAATGCATACGTCTAACGTTAACCTCAAATTTTCCTGCTTTCACAGGGCCCTTGCAGAAGCAACAATATGTCAAAGGAAATAAATGCACGAAACAGCCCCTATGGCTTTAAGCCAAACACTGTTCATTTTTACATGGCTTAGCAACTGATCTTGGCATGTGATACTTTAGTGAGATTATCCACATTGACATAGAAAATTTCCAAGGATGCCTAGAATTCAGGACAATTCTATGAGACCACTCCTTTCTTCAAATTCAGTGTCTCCTGTAAAGATGTGCACAAGAGTGAGCTCTGTCAACCCACTCCTGTCCATCAAAGGTGTCCATTGAAGATGGGAGACTAGCCAAGAGGCCCTACCCTTTCCTGAGAGCTTTTTGCTGTTAATGGGATCTGGGAGGAGGGGAGTTGCTTTCTTCAGTAGTGTAGCTGATGGTAAGTTGCCCATGACCTAGCAGATAGCCTTCCACTTATGCTTGTTCAGGTTACCTAAGTAAACTTAACAACAGTGGCTCATACAAAACAAGAGGCAAAAATAGGATTGGGCCTGGCTAAAAAGGGGGATCAGTGGGAATGGACTGAGGGGGGATAAAAGAAGGCAGGAGAGGGTAAGAGACAATGAATATGATCAAAATATGTTATATACATGCATAAAATAACAAAGAATAAAAGTTTTTAAAAAACCCACTAAGATTCATTGTATGGCAATTGAGATATTTGAGCCACTCTCACTCCCTCATTCTGGGAATTGAACCTAAGACCTCATGCTTGTTGGTCTGAACAACAACCCCAGTGAAAATACATAGACTCTTCACAGATTTGTCTGAGAGTCATATTCAGTGTTATAGTAATAATAATAAGACCCCACCAAAAAGTTCACTCATGATTCCCAGCTACCTCCAATCACTGCAGAGTCGCTTTTGATGGCATGAGTGAAAGGCTCTCTGTCATCCATCGTTCCAGAGTGATCTACAGTAAAGGCACAAAAAGGGACAGAGTGATCCACCCAGGCAATAGGAGCAAATACCAAAGAACTCAAGTTTCAAACCAGAATAAAATCACAGAGATAAATGTGGGGGATCCCCGTAGTTCTCAATTTTAACAATGTCAACTGCAAATGGGCATGAAATGAAGACTCCAGAAAAGGATGGGTGAAGGATAGACCTGAAGAGTAAACAAAAGCAATCCCCAGAAGCCATCTTGAAAATCACAACAAAACTAGAAAAAAGTGTCCACTCTAGACAAGTCCATCATCAGAGAGGGAGAGCATCTTAAGTCACCTGCAAATGAATGTGTCCTTTCTCTGGATGTGGCATCGGTGCCAGCAGGGGCCACACAGCTGGACTCAGTCACATGCCCTGTCACGGTGACAGGGGCTGGGTGACCAGATTGCAGAGCAGCTTTCAGAGGTGCAATATGACTGAACTGTACTGCAGAGAGGCAGCCTGTGAAGCCATGGGCTGCAGCCAGTGCAGTCTCCTGGTCGACGTCACTGTACTCTATAAAGAAACAGCACAACAGGATTAAGAGTGGCCACCAGGAAAGGCAGTGATGCAGACATGCAATACTTTGCATCCAGGAATACAACAGTGAGGCATGTCCAACTGCTAACTCTTCTGTCTTTACTGTGAGAAATAGGTCTGCTACATCTTTCTGTAATCAGTATTGAGACTTCAGGGTTAATGAAGAAAGTTTGCAAGCATGGTTCATTAAGAACACTGTAGTCTCTGCAGATGATTAAAATAGTAAGAATGGATGAGGCTATGAACTAATGAGGGGTTACATGATTTCACAGGGTTTTTTTTTTTCTTCCTTTGAGACAGGGTAGCACAAAGTTCAGGCTAC
>JANHMN010001165.1:0-12468 GCA_030674055.1 Rhabdomys pumilio
ACACACACACACACACACACACACACACACACACACACACACACACATCCTCCCCCTAATGCATTTGGCATCTCAGTTTTTTCTTCTTTGCCACCACTTTAGTATCTGGAGAATGAACAGGACATACTGAAGACATCTCTGGGGTCATAGTTTAGTTGCTACATAAATGTGAAAGTCAGTTGTCAACTTGAGTGAGCTTGTCTTCACGCAACAACAGTCTAAGCTGCAAAGAGGCACTGGTCCAAACTTATAACCATCAACACACAGTCAGCACCAAAAGCCTGCTCTATACTGTAATGTTGATGTTCTGCCCCTTTACCCAACCTAGAATACCTCCAACCGATAATGTCTACAGGATAGTGCAGTCCAATTTTTCCACCCTACGTCAGCCTTTTTTCTGTGTGTCTTACATTATACCGAATAAACTTTATAAGTGATGATTTCTGTCTCAAAGTTGACTTTCCAAAGAACCCATTCTGTAATAGCACATTACTTACAGACATAAAAAGGACTAAAAAGAGACAATTAAAGTAGATGAGATAGATGAGGGGATGGGAAAGGGAGAACTATGTCCTTTGTAAAATTTGATAAAACTATTTGATTTTTAAGACAACATCTGTGCATTTGATAATGGTTTAAGTATGGTGTTAAAAGATGAGAAAAGATTTTAAAAATAGTGCACTGGGGGAATGTTCAAAACAGGGTTCAGATTTATCTCTTCTTGAAAATCTTCAAAACTGAGCTCCAGGAACCCCTGTGGTGAACCAAATACCCAACCTTCTTAGCACGCTTCCCATGCTTTGCCATTTTACTTTTATCCTCATTTCCTGCCTTTTTGTAGATGTGCGGATGTTCCTCTACCACACAGGCCACTATAGAAACACTAAACCTATAGACCTAGTTTTTCTTCCCCGATTCCACACCATCATGCAGACTTTGAAAGAAGTAGAAAGCAGGTAGGACATATTGACGTTATCTGGCAGAGTTATCTTGTAGTTGACACATGGATTTGAAAACCGATCTTCAACTGAACAGGTTTAAGGTGTGTCTAACTCATCTTTCTAACAAGAAGTAGATATTTGATGATTCAATAGGTCAAATACAACCAATGTTGTACATTTCACAAAGTCTCTATAGAAATACTCTAGAATTCCCATGGTCCATCAAGTATTTGTCTTACAAGCAGAAGGACTTGAGTTCACTTCCCAGTAGTGCTGGCTATATACTTGTAATCCCAGGCCAGGGAGACAAGACAGAAGGATGCTTGCAGTACTTTGACCAGGCAATCTACTCTTACTGCTCATCTCTAAAGCCCATAAGACACTCCATCTCAAAGGATGTTGATGGCCTTCCTGAGGACAAAAATTGAGGTTGTCTGGCCTCCACATACATTCACACACGTACACATGCATATGCATGAACATGTACGCACATCTATTTAAAAAGATAAGTTCTAATTATAATTGTCTATCTTGGAGTCAAGGACCCTGGAATTAATAGTTTTAGGAGAAAGTCAAATTTATCAAGGACAATGACTTGTCAAAGTGGGTGTTCATTAAAAATAGATGATATATAAGATCGAGATTCATATCCGCTCAAGACAGGGAGCTATTGGGATGCTTCGGGTTAACTGTGGATGTACCAGATCAACTCTATAGAAAACTCTAAAACTAACTCTACAGAAAACAATTCAGTCACAACTTAATGGCGTCCACATTGCATTTGTCCTCCTGAGAATATCATTTCACATATGTGTCTTGGATTTTTAAATCTGTGAAGCTGAGCTGTCCACACTTTAAGCAAGGTCTGTGCTTGTCTGATCCTGTGAGATATGCTGTTATTACTAAAGACAAAAACCATCCAATGAACAATCCATTTAAATGCTTGCCTTCCTAGTGGGTATTACCTGCTTGTCTTTTGCTTAATTATATACTTATAACTGATATCTTCAGGATATAATAAACACAGGTTTGAAAACAACACTTGAAAATAAATTTTAATACCAAGGATTGTTCTAGACCTTCCAGAGCTATTTTCATGAAATTTCTTACATACTAAGATGTTGTTTCTCATCAATGGATCCATTTATTTCACTGAAGAAGCTCTTTAATGCCACCATCATGTCAATCTATAAACTTTGAATTTAGTGAATTTTTGTAGTTTTTCGTTTGTTTGTTGTTAGATCTGGTTTTCTTTGGGGACATGGTACATTTTTGTTTCTATGTTTTGGTGTGATTTTTTTTGTTTTGTTTTGTTTTGTTTTGTTTTGTTTTGTTTTGTTTTGTTGTTGTTTTGGTTTTTTTTTTGAAACAGGGTATCAATGTCCACTTTGATCTTGAAATTTCAGCAATCCTCCTGTCTCTGTCTCCAAGTGTCTAGATTAATAGTGTGCTGCCATACCAGCTTTTTAAAGGGGTTGTGAATTCAGAGAGGAGTACACTCTACACTATACATATCCATACAAATTTACATGGTGTACATTTGCCAAGTTCTCTGGAGAGTGGGAAAGGTAATGGAGAAGGACATCACCCAATTGAAGCATACAGGAGCTGTTCCCATAGATAACTGCCAACTGAGTCACTGTTCTCAGGAAAGACTGCAAAGATACTGAAAATTGAACAATCATCTTCCTAACTTTTTTCATATTTGACCTCTTTCAAAGAAGAGAAATATGGACAGAACCATGACTCAGCAGGTACAAGTGCCCATTGCCAAACCCAAGAGACCTAAGTTTAATTCCCAGATCCTATGTGATGGAAGAAGAGAACCAACTCCCACGATTTTCCTCTAAAATCTACATTACACACACACACACACAGAGAGAGATAGAGATAGATAGATAGAGAGAGAGAGAGAGAGAGAGAGAGAGAGAGAGAGAGAGAGAGGGGGGGGGGGGAGGGAGAGGGAGAGGGAAAGGGGAGGGAGAGGGAGGAGAGGAAGAGAGAGGGAGGGGGGCACATTCACACATACTTGCACACAAATAAATAATTAAAAGTTCCAAATGAAAACATAAATGCTGGTAGCATTTTGATAGTTCCCAAGAATCTCATAAATCTGTTAAAAAAGATTAAATGCACCACACATAGTCATACATATCTCTACACATATACTTTTTACTATCTTAAGAAAAGCTCCTCTTTGGTTAATGGTTCAGACTCCGAAAGCTCCCAGGGGTCCAGGTTAGTTGACTCTGTCGGTCTTCCTGTGGAGCTCCTATCCCCTTTAGGTCCTTCAGTCCTTCCCCCAGTACCTTCATATGAGTTCTCAACCTGACAAATGTTTGGCTATGGGAATCTGCAGTGGACAGCTCACTTTCCAAGTGGATCCCTCAAATAAATGGAGCCTGACTGTGGATGTATTTTCCAACAGAACTACCTTGTCTGGCCTCAGTGAGAGAGGATGCTCCTAATCTTGCAGAGACTTGATGTGCCAGGGTGAGGGGTTGGCACCATATCATAGGAGAAGGGGATGAGGGAGGGATTCTATGAGGGGGATACTGAAAGAGAAAGCATTTAAGATGTAAATAAATGAAAAATTAACTAATACATAATAAATAAATAAAAAATAAAAACTCCAATATATTTCCCTAATTTACCAATCTTATATAACATCTCTTAAGGTATATTCTGCATTTTATTTCAAAAATGCATTTTATTAAGGAAAAGGGAAGCAATTTGTTACAAACCAGGAAACCCAAACCATGGCACATGGTTTGGTACTAATGCAATCTGATGCCATCCTAGTTCAGTCTCTTGCTGTGCCGACCACAGAGGACTTTGTAGCTTCACCATCTATAAGTGTCCACATTTTAGCTACTGTTGAGGTCATTACTGCTGTTAAATAAAACACACACTTTTAAAGGATTCAGAGCTGTTATAAGGGCTGTGCTCTTTGCATCAAATGATACAAATTCTATGTTAAATACCTCTCTTGTCACCATATGTGTAACTGTCTGTCTTCCTGTCTGTCTGTTTTTCTCTCTCTTTCTGCGGGTACATGTGTGTGTGTGTGTGTGTGTGTGTGTGTGTGTGTGTGTGCATGTGCAGGCATGCTTGCTTGTATGCTGTGTGTGTGTGTGTGTGTTGTATATGTACATCTGTGTTGTCTGTGTACATATGCAAATACACATAGATGCCATTTACCAATATAGGTCTTTTGTCAAATCAGGTCCTTTAAGATTTAGTCGGGTATTTATAGAAACATTAATATGGACCATGTGCTTTGGGAAAAGATAAGCAGATTTTCTAAGAATCATCATCAACAAAAAAAAACATGGAAAGAAAGATTCTAGTGATGCTGAATTTATATATTTCCAAGTTTTCTTTTACACACACACACAAAAACAAGGTATTAAATTTTTACTTTGGAGGACCTGAAGGTGTTAACATGGATTGCAAAGTGCTTTTCTTATTTAATTGGCCTATGGACTTCAAAAATAATTCCTTGTTCACTTGACCTGAAAGTTCATGTTGTTACAAGTTTCATAAGGTTAAGAACAATGCTTCCACCTCTGTAGTCCAATCCCTGTGGACTAGTGAGTATGTCATACTGAATCATGGTGTTTTCTGAGGACTTAATCATTCTCCAGGAGACATTACTAGAATAACAGCTTGAACAGAAGTCTGATAAAAGAGCCAACATCTATTACTTTATCTATTGGTTGCAAAATAGGGGGCATGTTACAGCTCAGATTACAACGTACATATATTGGAGTTAGTGTACAGTAAAATTTATACCAGTGGCAGAACTGTATATTAGCATGAGGAGTTGGGCTCTCTTGTTATCTCCTTCTTCTTCAACATACAAGAGGATGCTCCAAAGAAAATCCTCATGGGAGATCAATGAAAATTTGGCAATTACCTTTAGAAAAATGTAAACCTAAGAAATAACTACTTTAATGTTTAGGGAAATCATCTCCTACATATATTTGAGGTAATACAGTTGCAATTAAAATATTTTTTTTTGCTGTGTTAGGACTTGTTTTGTGACCAAGTTTAATGGAAAACATTGTACAGTCTTTGGAAAATTACAATTGCTCAGGGTCTTAACCAGTCATCATTAAATAATGACAAGAAACTCTCTGTAGAGACGTGACATCACATACCGACAACCACCGTACTTTCTTAGTCTTTTTATATAGGAATTGCACGTTCAGATTTAAAAGTCAGACACTCAAAACAAAATGCATTAAAAAGTATCAGAAAAGAGCAAAATAGAAAAAGAGCAGTACAAACAAGCCAAAGACAAGAAAACAGTTTTTCAGACTATTGATGTATTGAATGTGATACAGAGAAAGGCAAAGGGGCTTTATGTATAGACTCTTGGCCATTGAAGATGCGAACACCAGCCAAACAGGATCTCAGAAGCATTTCCAGGCTCATGAACAACACCATGTGAAGACGAAAGCAAACAGGACATGTGGTCTCAAGTAAAGCAAGGCCATTTATAGTCCAATTTTGATTTCTTACCTCTAACAAAACTTATGTTTTACAGGGTGAAGAGAAGGGCTAAAGTTTCCACATTTAAAAACCATAGTTGTGAAGCAAGTTAAACTTGGCTTTGTTCATGTGCAGAA
Organism: Rhabdomys pumilio; assembly: GCA_030674055.1. Taxonomy (NCBI): domain Eukaryota; kingdom Metazoa; phylum Chordata; class Mammalia; order Rodentia; family Muridae; genus Rhabdomys; species Rhabdomys pumilio. The sequence continues at coordinate 5,576 of JANHMN010001165.1, forward strand.
GTTGGAAAGGGGCACCAATAGCAAGCTCCTTTCTTAACAGAATGATGGCTAGAAGGAGCACATCCCTGGAGGAGGCTGCCTGGAGCCATCCTGAGCTTGGACATGGCAAGATGGCCGTGCTGCAGATGCATCGCCTGTACGGTCAGGGTTAGAGCAGTTCTCGTCCACCGAGAGCCCCTGGCTATTAAAAGGAACTCATCCTTGCAAGTTAGAGGATCACTGCCAATCAGAAGAAGTACTCTTTCTGATTTTCACCGACTGCGTTCTGGATATGAATCTCGCTTTTCAAAACAGCCTCGGCGCTGTCTACATTCTCTGACCTTTTTGCCTCATTTCTTTTGTATAACCTTTTCTGTTGATAAATGCGAACAGCTATGGCAGAGACGCAAAGCAAGATAAAGATCACAACAGCTATCAGACCTAGAGAGAAAAGAGAAAAGAAATACCCAGTCAGGACCTTGATCAAAATAGACACTGTTTGAACTTCATGGCTTAATTAATCCAGGGAATATTATTTTCTACTGAAGCCAACCATCTATAAGATGTAAATTAAAAACAACAAAACTTCTTGCCTTTTGTATTCCAGCAGTACTGTAATAGATTAAGTTTATTTAGGGAGTCCATCAATTTTGTGGGGTCCCTTTCATTTATCCTGAGTGTGCATTATATTGGATCTGCTTCATGTGTTCTTTTCATCAGGAAGCATTACTTACATAATTTTATGACCAAAGTGTTGCTTCATAATAAAACACAAAGACATTTTAATTATTTTAAAAATTATAGTTAAGCATAATGCAGTTGTGGTTTTTGATTAAATACATAACAACGTCCATAGAGTAGATGTTCAGTCAACTGTTGAAGAGGAGTATGTTAGGAGTATGTTATATGCACAAATAGTGCTAATAGAATATAAATATGTTAAAATTCTTTCTGTATAAGGCATATTGGGTTTTGAAACTCTGTGTTCTTTGTAAATATTTGAAGTATTACAATTCTTAGTTCAGTGCATGGTTATCAACTTTGGAGTGACATGCAATCCTTTAAGTGGAATGTGGACCCCAGATAATCCTCAGGACACCTGAGGATGAAGAAACATAGGATGCACTTTAGTATTCCATAATAGTTCTAAGGTACCTGGGATTAAATTTTTCACCAATGGTGTGTGATGAACGTAGGGGAAAGTCCAATGGTTAGCTCAAATTAAGAGCAGGACACCAGACTGTAGAACAAGTCATTGACTTTATGAAGCAGAAGAGATTGCACTGTCAGGCAAAAGCCAAACTCATTTAAGGATGTCCTCAATGAAACAGTAAAAATTACTCATTTCATTAAGTTTTGATGCCTGACTACAAGTCTTCCTAATGGGCCATGTATTAAAACAGGAAATATTCATAAAGTAGGACTGGTGCTTGCTGAAGGGTGATGCCAGAAAATACTCTGCAAACATTTGGGTCATGAGTTAAACTGGCCCTTTGTGCTTCAGTCACACAATATTTTATTTGGAAAACCGACTAATAGGCAAACTATTGTTGCTCAAATATCTGTCTTGCCTAGTTCTCTCCAAACTGAATGAAGTAAATCTGTTATACAAATAAAATCACCTAATGGTATTTCATGCTCATGATAAAGTTCAAAGAGCCAAATAAAAAACAGAATTTGGAAAATTATTATTTGTCACCATGATTTTGAGAGTTTCCTTAAAATTGTCATGAGGACATTAATGGGTCTCTCTCTCTCTCTCTCTCTCTCTCTCTCTCTCTCTCTCTCTCTCTCTTTCTCTCTCTGTGTGTGTGTGTGTGTGTGTGTGTGTGTGTATGCATGCATGCATGTGTGCTTTGAAGTGTTTTACAGAATCTTTCAGAGAAACTAGGTACTTTCAAGATAAAACATTATGTAAATATCTTAGAAGGGATATAAGTTTTCATTACATTGTCCAAATGGGTCTTGAATATAGGTAGCTGCCACATGTCCATTTGATGTGGTCTAGTTGGCACGTGTGGTTTGGGGCCTCTTATGAATATGGGTTATTAAAAATGTACAATATTAAAATAGCAGTATGGATCAGATTTGGCTTAATAAAAACTGAGATTCCATATTATTTTTTTTGTTTATATATTTTTCCTTTAAGAAAGGGTCTCGGTAGCCTTTGAACTATGGATGTAGCTGAGGATAATCTTGAACTTCTGGTTATCCTATCCCCCATCTCTTAAGTACAGGATCACTAGTGTATGAACCCACATCCAGTTTGCGATGTTCCATGGATGGAATCCAGGGCTTCATGCACGCTGGGCAAGCACTTGACCAGTTGAGCTATATTCCAAGTCCTAAGACTCCATTTCAGTACAAATAAATGTAGCTGTCTTTAGTGAAATTAAATCAAGAATTAAAGGTATTTGGAAGTTTCAGTAAGATTCACTAAGAAGAATCTTCATGGCCAACGGTAATATTGCTGACGATAAGCTTATTTTTGACAACATCAGGCTTACCCGAGAAAGATACTAATGAATCTAATACGCATTTGGTAATTTTACTAATGGGTATCACTACTTAATCACATCAATAACACATTTAATCAGAGTATTCATGTGTTGTTATATATTTTGCCTCCCGTCCTTGTAAAAACAATTAATTAAGTTGCTAAAGCTAGTTCAATCATCTTTTTATAAAGTTTCTAAGCTCAGAGAGAGGGATTCTGAAACATACAAGGTGAAAAATGATAAACTATGTTAGAGTACTACTGGAGTTATAAAATAAACGTGTCATCATCACATTGGTTCAGATGGGACATCCAGGTGATCTTTATCAGAGATGATCTCTGACTCTTTTTTTTTTTCTTCTGTAAGTATGTGATTTATCACTTTCAATTTGGGGCAAGTTTCATGTCATTGCTTTTTGTGGCCATAGACAATGCCTTGAAACTACCAGTTACCTGTCCCCCAAACAAGCAATATAATATATTCAGAATAAATAAAATAAACTGTTCTGTTCTGTGCGGTTGCACCTAAAGCACCATGAGGATGTGATCTCAGGAGCAATCTGGATCCTCACAGTCTGGCCAGAAACACTCCATGTCTGCCTCATCAGTTTAAAATACCTCACCAAGTCTATCCCCCTCTTTCATACTACTTACTTTGTTTATAAACAAAGAGGATGGTTACCTACAGCTGAGAACACAAGAGGATTATCGACTCTGGAAAGTATTTGAATACATCATCTACAGTTACACACTGGGTTTGATTTATGACTGGCTGGTACAACGACGGGATAAAATTCTACGGCAGTACTACCAGACAGCACGCCACAGTGGAGGACCCTACGCTGTGAATGAGCAGACAAATTGCCCATGGTTGGCATGAGACCTTTCGAGTTTACATGGCTGTTTCCAGCTGCTCTGCAACCAAAGCTCAATTCCCCACAAAGATCAAAATGAGACAGCATGCTGGTTTCATGAACCCTGGTAAGCCTTGAGGGACAAGACTTTCTGCCGTGTGTGTGTGTGTGTGTGTGTGTGTGTGTGTGTGTGTGTGTGTGTGTTTGTGTGTGTGTGCACGCGTGCTCGTGCTAGGCAAGAAGAGCACTGGCTGAGACTATTTGTCTGAGCAACAATCCTATTTTAAAATGTTGAGCTCCTTACAAATCTTGAAACTTTAAGTAGGACTTTACTGTAGAACATACTTCCCGCAGACTATTCTGGTAACTACCTAAATCCAAGTTTAAACTAATAACTCAAAAAGAGGGTGGGGACTGGGGAGGGGAGGGTTGTATTGTTTGTCAGGAACTTAAAGGAGAATTCTTTTTCGTGTATTTTTAACTTAAAGATATTTAATTTAAGGTGAGAACAGAAATAACAATAAGAGAAACTGACTTATTATTTACCATCTAAAATAGGGTCTAGCTGCTGGAGACAGCTTAAGTATAAATGAGAGACACTACAAGACACCAATCTATTCATACACAGATAACCCCCATGCACATACACACATGCTTACACACAATTACAGACAAAATTTAAAGTAAAATCATTAAAAGGCAGGGGGCTAGAGAAATGCCCCAGTAGTTATCAGTACGTACTCCTCCACAGAGGACTGGAATTCAGTCCCAAGCCTCCACATTTGCCTGTATCCTGAGCTTCAAGAGATCCAGTGCCCTCTTCTGACCTCTATGGACACTATCTTAGTTAAGTTTCTATTGCTGCGATAAAACACCATCATCAAAAGCAACATAGGGAGAAAATATTTCAATCTTACAAGGTCACATTCCTTCAATAAGGGAAGCCAGGGCAGAAATTAAAGGAAGGAACTTAGAGGCAGGAGCCAGTGACGAGGCCATGGAAGGATGCTATTTACTAGCTTGCTCCTCCTGGCTTGCCCAGGCTTTTTTGTTATATGTGGACCATTTGCAAAGACTGAGCGTGGTACTGTGTCCTGTGGAATGGACCCACCCACATCAATCACCAGTCAAGATAATGCAATATAGATTTGCCTATAGTCCAATCTTATAAAGGCATTTTCTCAATTAAGATTGACGACATTTTTGTGAAGTTGACCAAAACCAACTAGCACTAACAACTTCACTGTTCACCCCCCCCCAACACACACACAATTAAAGATAAAATTAAAATATTTAAAACACATTAGTAAGCAGATCAAATATGAGGGCCACATAAAAGTTTCTCAAGTGTATGAATAATCACATTATCTGGATATAAGGCTGAATAGTTATTTATTTTATGCATCCATATGATATTTGGAGTGCAGAGAAATGTTAAGGCACTTAACATTTCAGTGCTCTGATTAATAGCCTCTGACGAGCATTAATCAGGAAGAAAAAGCTTCAGTTCTGAGTTTGGTTTTAAATAACATATACAAGAAGATGCTGTCACTTTAAAGATATTTTATAAGTTTTCTTTGTGTGAATTTTGCAATTTAAAATTACTATGAACCACTTTCAACCTATTAACCTGAGCTTTGATAAGAACAGAAAGTATGGTATTCATTTATAGGTGTGTCTGAACGATAAAATATCTACTTTACTAAGCATTAAGGAAACACAAAATGCATACGTCTAACGTTAACCTCAAATTTTCCTGCTTTCACAGGGCCCTTGCAGAAGCAACAATATGTCAAAGGAAATAAATGCACGAAACAGCCCCTATGGCTTTAAGCCAAACACTGTTCATTTTTACATGGCTTAGCAACTGATCTTGGCATGTGATACTTTAGTGAGATTATCCACATTGACATAGAAAATTTCCAAGGATGCCTAGAATTCAGGACAATTCTATGAGACCACTCCTTTCTTCAAATTCAGTGTCTCCTGTAAAGATGTGCACAAGAGTGAGCTCTGTCAACCCACTCCTGTCCATCAAAGGTGTCCATTGAAGATGGGAGACTAGCCAAGAGGCCCTACCCTTTCCTGAGAGCTTTTTGCTGTTAATGGGATCTGGGAGGAGGGGAGTTGCTTTCTTCAGTAGTGTAGCTGATGGTAAGTTGCCCATGACCTAGCAGATAGCCTTCCACTTATGCTTGTTCAGGTTACCTAAGTAAACTTAACAACAGTGGCTCATACAAAACAAGAGGCAAAAATAGGATTGGGCCTGGCTAAAAAGGGGGATCAGTGGGAATGGACTGAGGGGGGATAAAAGAAGGCAGGAGAGGGTAAGAGACAATGAATATGATCAAAATATGTTATATACATGCATAAAATAACAAAGAATAAAAGTTTTTAAAAAACCCACTAAGATTCATTGTATGGCAATTGAGATATTTGAGCCACTCTCACTCCCTCATTCTGGGAATTGAACCTAAGACCTCATGCTTGTTGGTCTGAACAACAACCCCAGTGAAAATACATAGACTCTTCACAGATTTGTCTGAGAGTCATATTCAGTGTTATAGTAATAATAATAAGACCCCACCAAAAAGTTCACTCATGATTCCCAGCTACCTCCAATCACTGCAGAGTCGCTTTTGATGGCATGAGTGAAAGGCTCTCTGTCATCCATCGTTCCAGAGTGATCTACAGTAAAGGCACAAAAAGGGACAGAGTGATCCACCCAGGCAATAGGAGCAAATACCAAAGAACTCAAGTTTCAAACCAGAATAAAATCACAGAGATAAATGTGGGGGATCCCCGTAGTTCTCAATTTTAACAATGTCAACTGCAAATGGGCATGAAATGAAGACTCCAGAAAAGGATGGGTGAAGGATAGACCTGAAGAGTAAACAAAAGCAATCCCCAGAAGCCATCTTGAAAATCACAACAAAACTAGAAAAAAGTGTCCACTCTAGACAAGTCCATCATCAGAGAGGGAGAGCATCTTAAGTCACCTGCAAATGAATGTGTCCTTTCTCTGGATGTGGCATCGGTGCCAGCAGGGGCCACACAGCTGGACTCAGTCACATGCCCTGTCACGGTGACAGGGGCTGGGTGACCAGATTGCAGAGCAGCTTTCAGAGGTGCAATATGACTGAACTGTACTGCAGAGAGGCAGCCTGTGAAGCCATGGGCTGCAGCCAGTGCAGTCTCCTGGTCGACGTCACTGTACTCTATAAAGAAACAGCACAACAGGATTAAGAGTGGCCACCAGGAAAGGCAGTGATGCAGACATGCAATACTTTGCATCCAGGAATACAACAGTGAGGCATGTCCAACTGCTAACTCTTCTGTCTTTACTGTGAGAAATAGGTCTGCTACATCTTTCTGTAATCAGTATTGAGACTTCAGGGTTAATGAAGAAAGTTTGCAAGCATGGTTCATTAAGAACACTGTAGTCTCTGCAGATGATTAAAATAGTAAGAATGGATGAGGCTATGAACTAATGAGGGGTTACATGATTTCACAGGGTTTTTTTTTTCTTCCTTTGAGACAGGGTAGCACAAAGTTCAGGCTAC
>JANHMN010001166.1:0-12465 GCA_030674055.1 Rhabdomys pumilio
AAAAAAGTTTGCCAAGAATTTTCCCTAGTAATTTCAAGCCAAGCATCTACTAATGTGAAATTTGGTGGTAAAAATGTGAGACTTTATGTGCAAAGAAACAACAAAGAAAAGTGCAGAGGGTGCCCTTTCCCAAATCATAGAATCCATTTGTCATCTAAAATACCTGCGACTAGCAGATACTTCAATGGTGAATTATTAACCTATTACATATTCTTAACTGATGGTAAATTCCTGATCTGAAGATTAAAGAGTCTGTTGGTGGGACATTTGGTTGCTGTCCTAGCTGGACCCAGGCATGAGAATGTCCTTTCCTAAGGCATCCCTGAAAAGATTCAATGACCCTTCAGGTTGTGCTCTGTCTCCTGGTGTTTACGATGATAAAACTTTCAGAACGAAAGGACCAGTATCTTTTCAGAAATCATAAAGATTTAAAAACCAAAGAGAATCTCAACAAACTCTTAACATTGACAAAGATATGACCTTGCTTCCTTCAGTTAAAAAAGCAAAGGCAGTGATGTCAAAGAAGGAGTCTCAGAAGAATGGTAGAGATGTGAAGAGATCAGAAAACGAGATAGAGAGTAGTAGAAAAACTACTAAAGTCTAAGTTTTCTGAAGATAGTCATCAAAAGAACATAAGAACCCTAAGCCTGGAGTTGATGAAACTCAGAGATAAGAGAGAGACAAAGATGAGGTCATCTCTGTTGTGCAAAGTCTGATAGCTAAACAGGGAGGCATGGAGCTGAAGCTGCAAGCCACTCAGAAGGACCTCGCTGAGTCTAAGGGAAAAATAGTCCAGCTGGAGGGAAAACTTGTTTCAATAGAGAAAGAAAAGATCCATGAAAAATCTGAAGCAGAAAAACTAGAAGAAATTAGCCGTGCATCTGATCAAGTGGAAAAATACAAACTTGATATTGCCCATTTAGAAGAAGAATTGAAAGAGAAGGATAGTGAGATTTTAAGTCTTAAGCAATCTCTTGAGGAAAACCTTACATTTTCTAAGCAAATAGAAGACCTGCCTGTTAAATGTCAGGTGATTGAAACAGAAAGAGACAATCTTCTCAGCAAGGATAGTGAAAGGACTGAAAGTCTCAGCGCTGAGATACAGATTCTAACAGAGAAGCCTGTTCTGAAAAAGCAAGAATATGATAATCTGCAACAAGAGTTGCAAAGCCAGTCACTTCTGCAGCAAGAGAAGGAACTGTCTGCCTGGCTTCAGCAGCAGCTCTGCTCTTTTCAAGAGGAAATGACTTCTGAGAATGTCTTTAAAGAGCTGAAGCTCGCCCTGGATGAGTTGGATGTGGTCCAGCAGAAGGAGGAGCAGAGTGAAACACTGGTCCAACAGCTGGAAGAGGAAAGGAAGTCAACTGCAGAACAACTGGAGCAGCTCTATGACCTGCTGAGAGAGAAACAAATTGAACTGGAGGGAAGTACTGCTGCTCACACCCAAGCCACCTTGACTGCACAAGAGAAGTGTAATGACACAGCACATAATCTGAGAGATGTCACTGCTCAACTGGAAAGCCATAAGTCATCAACACTTGAAGAGATAGAAGATCTTAGACTGGAGAATATGACTCTACAAGAAAGAGTAGCTATGGCTGAAAAAAGGGTAGAAGATGTTCAACAACAGATACTGACAGCTGAGAGCACAAATCAACAATACACAAAGATGGTTCAAGATTTGCAGAACAGATCAACATTGAAAGAAGCAGAAATTAGAGAAAACACATCTTCATTTCTTGAGAAAGTAAGTGATTTGCAAAATCAACTCAGACAACAAGATGAAGACTTTAGGAAGCAGCTGGAAGAGGAAGGAGAAAGAACAGCAGAGAAAGAAGATGCAGTGACAGAATTAACCATGGAAATTAATAAATGGCATCTCCTATATGAAGAACTGTATGACAAAACTAAACCTTTTCAGCAACAACAGGATGCCTTTGAAGGAGAGAGGCAGGCATTGTCAAATGAACATGGTGCCACTCAGGAACAGCTAAATAAAATCAGAGATTCATATGCACAGCTACTGGGTCACCAGAATCTAAAGCAAACAATCAGACATGTTGTGAAATTAAAAAATGAAGATAGCCAACTCAAATTGGAGGTGTCAAAACCTCGGGTCTCAGCCTGTTAAGAGGAGACAAAATGAGCTGAGAGCTCAGGAAGAATTAGATAAAGCTCTGGGGAGCAGGCCCTTTGACCCTTCCAAGGCTTTTTCTCATGAATCTAAGAAGAATTTGACCCTCAAGACTGCATTAAAAGAAGGCAACCCAAACTGCTGCTGAGTCAGATGCAACATCAAGCAGATAATGGAGGTATACGTCTGAAATACTTGTTGAAGATTATTTTCTTCATTATTCTTGATACTATGTTTATAGTATATATTATATAATGTATTTAATTTCTACTGCCTATTCTTTGGTATATGAAACCATAAATCAACATTTGTTATCAAAATGACTTTTAATCTTTTATTTTCTATTCTGTGTCTCCTCACTCTTTACCTGTGTCACCTCATTCTGAACCATCTGTTTGCTTTGCTGCATACGTTGCTCTACCATCACATTGACTTTTTTTAAAGATCAGTATTAAAAATTCCCCGATTCTGTATTCCCTCCATGTTTTTAGCTTGACTCTCGAGTTCTTTCTATTCCGGTAAAGATTTTCCACTCTTTATAAAATAAATAATGTATTAAAAAAAAGAGATTAAAGAGTCATAATGGTCCATTTGTGCAAGTTTTAAGATAACATTTAAACATACAAAAATCCAAAATAATCTTCTTCAAGATATTTAGTATTTTACAATTTAAAAGAAAAAATCCATTATATAAATTCATAAGACCATCTTAAGACTACATATAAAAACTGTACAAGAGGATTATGAGTTACACAGGAACCAACGTACGTCAGTGGAATTCCTTTTCCTCGTGAACATGAATGAGTACTTTAACACCACTACTAACAGGAAACGTTCAGAAATCACTTTAATTTTCTGAAGTCTCTCACACACACATATCTAGATATAGCCACTCTTAAACAGAAACACAAATTACAACTGCTTCTTGTATGCAGCATCAGGGCACAGCAAAGCATGCTCCCTTGCCCCCCACTGTATGTTGGGGAGGTGGTACTATCATTTCATCAGTAAGATTCCTCTAGGAGAAAACCAGGAGAAACTCATTCTACAACCTAAACAAAAGTAACCACAGGCTTGGTGTATAAAAGTCCCAAGGTTCTGTAATGAGAAGGATACAGAGTGAGTAGCTTTGCATCATAAACGTTACCTCTGTATCTAAAGTTGAGTCTAAAATAACACATGACAAAACTGACACAGGAACTTTCCACCACATAATGCACCTTTGGAAAGTATGTAACTCTTAGAAATACAGGTAGACTGACTAACTACAGGTTCAAATTACATAGGTTACTATTACCAAGCTGACTGCAAAAAGTACAAAGAAGCATACATTTTCATTCATTTGGAAATGAAAAAATTTGTATTAATATATATTCTTCACTTTTGCTGCCCTACAGATGAACAGAATGCCTAGCTACCTTCATGCAGATAAGATGTGAGAATTCAATTTTCAAAGCAACCAACAAACATGAAGACCTGGTAACCAAATACAGGTACATCTCTTCTTCAGCTCTTATTCCTTGGAGGTCTTTGACGATTTCAGGATCTGCAACTTCAGCTCCTCTATCATCATCTGGAGTTTCTGTCTCGCCTCTGGCTTCTGTCTGAGTTCATCCTGGAGTTCTTGCTTGTCTGCCTCAGCATGGTCTAGCCTTTGCCTCAGTTCTGCCAGCTGGACTGCATACTCAGCCTCTTTGTCTTTCTCTAAGGTTGAGTCACAGGTGCATTTCTGCTTCATCACCTGCTCCAACTTTTTCTCCAAGTCTCTCTGTTCAGTATAAAATTCCTCCATACTCTGAGCATGGTCATTGTGCAAAGACTCAGGCTCTTTCTGTAGATGCTGCTGCTCCTCAGTGAGCTGCTTCATCGCCTTTGAACTGCTCAGCATCTCCACTTCCATCTGCAGCTGCTGCTTCTTCTGTAGAATCGAGTTCAGCTTCTCCTGCTGTCTTACATAGGTTCTCATCACACCTTCCATGATCTTTCCCTTGTCATCTTCACAAGTAACTTCTCTGACCAGAAGTGGAGAGGAAGCCTCAGAATCACTCTTGCTTATGTGTCTTACTAAACTGCAAACAGTAGGCTCAGATTTCTTTTTACTTGTAGAATTAATTGAGATCAATGAATTTAAATGACTGTATAATTCTCTACCTGTTTTTAAATCCATTTTCTCCTGCTCCTCGAGTGAGATGTCTGGGTAAGATACATTTTCTCATGCTTACTACTACCATGAGACTTTCCTGACTGTCTGGAGATGGACTTACTTGTCTCTGTGTTGGTGACCTCTTTAGACTGGGAGGCAGCAGACGTGAGCCCCAATGGCAAGTTCTCTTGTCAGGGAATCTGTGTGAATGCATGACAAACATCTGGGGAGCAAACATTCCACAGTACTCCAGACACTGGATACAGGGAGCATCAGGCTGAACCTAAAACTGAGGTGCAAAGAGACCCTGACATTTGCTCAAGCATTCATGTTCCATTTCAAAGGCACTGCATGTTTCCTTTCACTGGGCAGAAGAGATTTTAGCAGGAAGTATGCTCTCACTCTGAGGAAAAGTTCCTGGCCACAGTAGAGCATTACAGAGTGTTCGTGCATCAGTCAATGTGATCAGCCCACAGGATGGCGCATTGAATGGAAGTATTGCTAAGTTCTTTCAGATGTGAAGCTGATCTGAAGTAGGCCTTGAACAATAGACGTGAAGCTCATCACATACTGTGTTTATTTGCTGGAGTGAAAATTCTTATAGAACAGAATTTAAGGCTTGGGGCAAACAGAGTCTATTTTCTCCTCCAACTTAAAAACAAGAAATAGATTCCCTTCCAAAACAGTCTGAGTGAGCTCTGTAGAGCTATCAGAAGGAATAAGAAAAGGACTGGGAAGAACCTGAGGAGACGGAAGAGGCAGGAATACCGTCAGTGACATGTTGTCTTGGGAATATCGAGCAGAAAACACTGCTGGTCCACCCAAAGAGCTCTGACTGCTTAGATGGAATTGTGCCAGTGTGTGTTTCAGACTGGGGTTTAAATTTAAAGTCTCAGGTTGAGAAGTACAGTTTCACTGAGTGTGCTTGCCATAAGGCTCCACAGAAGCATCTCCATAGTCATCCAAATGCTCCCTCTTCACCTTGGTCAGTGTTTCCTCACTGACATGAATGTCTGTCATCATTTTTTTCACAAGAGGACTACTATCATCCACCATCCTGTTCTGCTTTTCATTGGAACCCTGAACCAAGGAGAAATTAGACTGGAGGATTTCCATGACCCTGCTGGTGTTTTAAATGATTAAGTCTGCAATTGGCATTTTGTTCTCAGTTCCTAATTTGAAGAGTAAGGGGTAATGTATACAAATACTTCTGACTCATGTAGAAATGTTTAGTTTGCAAGGATGAATTTTCTTACTCCATAGATTGTACAACTCAGTTAACAACAGTTAAGGAATCTGAGACTGACAGCATATCAATTCAGCTGGTATTTATAGAACATTTCAAAAAGATTCAACAAATCATTTCAAAAGTACATAGAAAATCCTCCAGGATAGACCATGTGTTAGATCCCAAAATAAATCTCGATAAAATAAAGAGGAGCACATTACATAAAGAACATCCTCTGATTACAATGGAATTAAGTGAGAGCATGTGAGAGAAAGAAATCTGGAAAAACATCAAGTATTTGGAGATTTTAAAACACATGTAAGTAACCCACGATGGAAAAAGTCAGGAGGAGGAATAATTAGACAGAATACAAACTCAACACAGCAGCACCTGTGCAGTGAGCTGAAGCAGTGCCTGGAGGACATTTGGAACTGGAAATCCTCCTGTCAGAAGAGAAGAAAGGTCTTAGGTCAAGAACCTACCCCTCTCCTGTAAGGAATCATAGCCCTGGAGCAAGAGCCCAAAGATCAAAGAGAACAAACCAAGCAATACATCCAGTAGCAGAAAGACAGCAGATGCATTACAATTAAACTTTGAATATTGATCCTCAAACTGTACTACATGCTGACCTCCAGTTGTACTACAGAGCAATAATGGAAAAAAAAACTGCATGGTATTGGTACACTGACAGGCAGGAAGATCAATGCAATAGAATTGAAGACCCAGAAATGAACCCACACACCAATGGTCACTTGATCTTTGACAAAGGAGCTAAAACCATCCAGTGGAAAAAGGACAGCATTTTCAACAAATGGTGCTGGTTCAACTGGAGGTCAGCATGTAGAAGAATGCAAATTGATCCATTCTTATCTCCTTGTACAAAGCTCAAATCCAAGTGGATCAAGGACCTTCACATAAAATCAGACACACTGAAACTAAGAGAAGAGAAAGTGGGGAAGATCCTTGAACACATGGGCACAGGGGGAAAGTTTCTGAACAGAACACCAATGGTTTATTCTTTAAGATCAAGAACTGACAAATTGAACTTCATAAAATTGCAAAGCTTCTATAAGGCAAAGGATACTGTCGATAGGACAAAACAGCAACCAACAGATTAGAAAAAGATCTTTACAAATCCTACATCCGATAGAGGGATAATATCCAATATATTCAAAGAACTCAAGAAATTAGACTTCAGACAATCAAATAACCCTATTAAAAATGGAGTTCAGAGATAAACAAAGAATTCTCATCTGAGGAAAATCGAATAGCCGAGAAGCACCTAAAGAAATGTTCAATATTCTTAGTCATCAAGGAAATGCAAATCAAAACAACCCTGAGATTCCACCTCACACCAGTCAGAATGGCTAAGATCAAAAACGCAGGTGATAGTAGATTCTGGCAAGGATGTGAAGAAAGAGGAATACTCCTCCATTGTTGGTGGGATTGCAAGCTGGTAAAACTACTCTGGAAATCAGTCTGTCAGTTCCTCAGAAAATTGGACATAGTATTACCTGAGAACCCATCTATACCACTCCTGGGTATATACCCAAAAGATTCTCCAACATATAACAAGGACACATGTTCCACTATGTTCATAGCAGCCTTATTTATAATAGCCAGAAGCTGGAAAGAACCCAGATGTCCTTCAACAGAGGAATAGATACAGAAAATGTGGTACCTTTACACAATGGAGTATTACTCGGCTATTAAAAACAATGACTTCATGAAATTCTTGGACAAATGAATGGAACTAGAAAATATCATCCTGAGTGAGGTAACCCAGTCACAACAGAACACACATGGTATGCACTCACTGATAAGTGGATATTAGCCCAAAAGCTCACAATGCCCATGATACAACTCACAGACCATATGGTACTTAGGAGGAAGGAAAACCAGGGTATTGATGCTTCAATCCTGCATTAGGGGGGAATAGGATCACTGCAGGAGGTAGAGGAATAGGAGACCTGGGAGGAAGAAAAGAGGGGGAGGAAATAAATGGGCAATATTAGGTACTGGAGGGAAAAGGAAAGAGGTACAGAGGGTCAGGAAATCAAATAAAATATGTAGCAGTGGGGGAATGAGGAACTGGGGATAGCCACTGGAGAATCCCAGATGTCAGAGAAGTGAGAGGCTCCCAGGAGCCAGTGGGGATGACTTTAGCTGAAATGTGTAAAGAATGGGAGATAGAACCTGTAGAGAGAACAGCTCTAGTAGATAGGCACATTCCCTGGTCAAGGGATGGGGCCACCCATCTCAATGTTTTTAATCCAGAATTGTTCCTGTCCAAAGGAAAGACAGGGATATAAAAATGGAGAGGAGACTGAAGGAAGGGACATCCAGAGACCGCCCCACCTAGGGAGCCATCCTGTCTGCAGACACCAAACCCCAACACTGTTGATGTTGCCAAGAGGTGCTTGCTGATAGGAACCTGGTTTGGCTGTTCCTTGGGAGGTTCTGCCAGCAAATGACCAATGCAAATGTGGATACTTGGAGCCAACCATCAGACTGAGCATGGGGACCACAATGGAGTAGTTAGGAGTTTGCAACCCCATAGGAAGAACAATATTAACCAACCAGACTCCCCAGAGCTCCCAGAGACTACACCACCAACTAAAGAATACACATGGAGGAGCCCATGACTCCAGTTGCATATGTAACAGAGGATGGTCTTGTCTGACATCAGAGGGAGGTGAGGCCCTTCGTCCTATGGAGGTTTGATGCCCCAGCTAGGGGGATGCTGGAGCAGTGGGGGCGGGAGAGGGTGGGTAGGTGGAGGAGCACCTTCAGAGAGGCAAAGGGGAAGGGGGAGAGGGTGCATGTAGGATGGGAGGTTTGTGGAGAAGTGACCGGGAAGTCGGAGATCATTTGCGATGTAAACTAATGGAATGATTAATAAAAATAAATAAAAGTTTTTTTAAAAGAGTATAGACTGGTCCAATTTAGTAGCCCTTTTTTATTTAGGTCTGCTTTGTTTTGACCTCTCATAAAGAATTTGTAATACCATCACAATCATAGAACTTATAACTACTTTCATTCTGATAATTTAAACCTATTACTATATTTATTGGGAAAGGGTTTCTGTGTAGCCCAGAGTTAATTTGAATTTTCTCTGTAGATTAGGCTGGCCTCAAACTCACAAGGAACTTACTGTCTATGCCTTTGTCTCCCAAGTATTGAAATCAAATGCCTGGATTTATTTATTATCAATGTACCCTTGAAAACATATCAACTCCCATTTCCTTCTCCATTCTTTGAAGATTAATATCTTTGATAATTTAAAACAATTATTTATTAAGACAGGATTTCTCTGTGTAGTCCAGGCAGACTTGAATTTGTTCTGTAGACTAGGCTGGCCTCAAACTCACAAGGAATCTGTCTCTGTCATTGACTCCCAAGTATTGAGAGCAAATGCATGAATTTATTTATTTAGTACTTATGTACCCCTTTTTCTTAATTTAATATCCTCTATATTCAACTTCATTTAGATATGCCTCAGTTTAAAATATCAATATAACAAAATTTAAGACAGCAAAATAGTAGGAATGAGAAACACACTGGTGGGTGAATTAATAATGGTATGGATAATCACCATTGCCAGGTGTGACGGTATACACTCATAAATCCAACACTCAAGAGACAAAGGCAGGGAGATTATCACAAACTTGAGGCCAGCCAGGAATCTTATTAGGAATGAAAGAGTGTATTTGTAAGGTTTCTAAGGTTTATTCATGTTATGGGATGCATCAGTACTCTTCCCCTTTTGTGGCTATATAATAGTCCACAGTGTTAACACACTACACTTAGTTTACCCATGCATCTAGCAGTAGGTATTTCAGTTTTCTCCTTTTTGTCTATTATAAATCATGCGGAGCACAGTAAGGTGCTAGGGGCTACAGCATTTACAGTTCCATCAATAGCACTGCAGATTCCTCTTCAACTCCTACTCCCCAGCACTTCTACCTGCTAGAGGAGGGCTCTGCCACTGAGCCATATCCTCAGCCTGCAACACTCGATTTTTAATTTTCAGAACAGATCTTACTATCCTGTCTCAAACTCATTTATGCCTTTCTCCATCTACCATGTGCTGGCATTACAGGGTCGAGCCAACACAAATGACTTATCTTTTTTAGTCACCATCTTAATGATATTCAGAAGTATCTCATTATGTTTTGAGTTGTGTTGCTTGAGGGCTGACAGTGTTGGGCATCTTCAAATGTGCCAGTGGAACATCTGTATGTCTTCTCCGGAGAAATGTCTTCTGAGGTCCATTACCCACTGTGTTACTGAACTGTCCTTTTAGTGTTCAGTATATAAAAGATCTTTCTATGTTTTGAATACAAGGTTATTTTTAGTCTTTATCTTTTTGTTTTGTTTGTTTGTTTTTGAGGGTTTTTTTTTTAGTCTTTTAATATGCAATAGATGGAAATATGTCAAAGAGCAGTAAAAACGTGTTGAGTTCTTTTGAACACAAATGAATGCAAAAGCAGGAACTTGTGTAGTTGTATATTATACAATTAATTGTTGACTGTCTGAAACATATTTAGTTCCCTTAAAATGCCATGCTTTTATTTCCAGTGGTAAGAGAGAGTACCTGGAGCCTTGTATGTGTGAGGCAAGCTCACTCTACCCCTGAGCTACGTGCATGGCCATATGTGCACCTCAATAGTTAGCATTTTCTAAGGTTTTGCTGTATTGAATGAGAAATACAAATTTAAAAAAAAAAGATGTCTCTGGGGCTTTTTTTAATGAGAAAAGAATGTTAATGAAAGAAATTGTGGGGGAGGGGCATTGAGATAGCTCACCATACAAGATCACTTTCCATACAAACCTAATACCTGAGCTCCATCCCTAGAATCCACGGTAGAAGGATCAAACTAACTCCCAAAAAGTCAGCTTCTGGCCTTCACATATGTGCCTTACATGTACACACACCATACGTACCAAACATACACAAAGAAGCCACAGAGGAACTCTGCTCATTGGTTTGCTCCTGTGGCTTGCTCATCCTGCTTTCTTAAACAACTTAGGGCCACCTGCTCAGGAGTGTCATCACCTACAGTAAGCTGGGCCTTCCCACATCAATCATCAATCAGGAAAATGCCCCCATAGACTCCCTACCAGATAATCTGATGAAGGCAATCCCTCTATTGAGATTCCCTCTTCCTTGGTTCTAACCAACAAGCCCAACACCCTTAAAGGCTCAGGGACTACTGAAACACACAGAAGGAACTTAAAAATCTGTCTTGGGGCAGTACTGTACGCTCTATGGTGGAGGGAAATAGAGATGACAAGAGCAACCCAGGAAAGATGGAAGCAGTACCTGCAAACAGTCAGAGGGAGATAGAAAGAATGTAAGAGTCAAAGTTTGGGGAGAAATGCTGTGAAACGGAGTCTTCTGGACATGACATGGTGACTGCACTCATGAATTCAACAGAGCTGTGTTTCCTGCAGAAATCCTACAGAAGATGGGTATCATTTCATTATCCACGGGGAGGGAATCATTAGGCCCCAACCCTCAGTGAGGGACTGTGGGCTGTTAATGTGAGGAAGAGCATAAGATTTTGAAAAAGGAGAAAGATCAGATATGCCATCATTCAATTGCTTACAATTTATGACTTTTGTTTAGTACATTATAATGGGAAACTATTAAAATAATATACAAACAGTTCAATAAAGTATTATCTTTTAGAAAAAATTTCTTTAAGTTTTCCAATATTTTTATTCTTCTTGATACAGATTTGAATTGATATATCAGTAGATCACAGGGGAGAAGCTTCAGAGCACCAAGGATCAACTGGAGCAGAATCTAGAAAGAGAAGCAGAAATTATACTTGATCTCAAAGGCTTTAGGATTAACTTAGCAGAAGCTGGTAAGAAACACTGAATCACTAGTGTTTTAGAATAAACTTATATGTGTACCACTACAATTCAAAACCAGAACTGGCTCCGGTCTGGGCCCGAGTACTCAGCAGATCCTGGACAGCAGATCTCTACCCAACCTTACAAAACCCAGAGGAAGCAGGGCTCCCAGGAGCTCTAACCCGGGCTGCAGTATCTCAGGTAGGGAGACAGCAACACCTGCCCCAAACAGAGAGTAACTGAGACCCACTGGGACCCAGGAATTCACTCCTGGCCCAGAGCACTGGTTCCTTCTGGTCTGTGCCAGAACATTGAGCAGATCTTGGGCCTCAGCTCTAACCCCAGCAGCAACCCACCCCAAACAGTTCTGACACAACCAAGATAATAGGAAAGACAGGCTCCAGTCAGAGACAGTGCAGGTAACACCAAGGAGACCCAGGTGGCAAAAGGCAAGCAGAAGAACATAAGCATCAGCAACCCAGGGTACTTGGCATCATTAGAACCTAGTTCTCCCACACTAGAAAGTCCTGAATTCCCCATATCACCAGGAAAGCAAGATTCAGATTTAAAATCACTTCTAATGATGGTGATAGATGACTTTAAGAAGGACATAAATGACACTCTCAAAGAATTTGAGGAGAACACAGGTAAACAGCTAGAAAAAAAACAAAAAAGAGGAAACACAAAAGTCCCTTAAAGTATTACAAGAGAACACAACCAAACAGGTAAAGGAATTAAACAAAACCATCCAGGATCTGAAAACAGAAAGAGAAACAATAAATCACAAAGGGCAACTACCCTGGAGATAGAAAACCTAGGAAAGGAATCAGGAGTCATAGATGCAAGCATCACCAACAGAATACAAGAGATAGAAGAGAGAATATCAGGTACAGAAGATACCATAGAATATATTGACACAACTGTCAAAGAAAACACAAAATGCAAAAAGTTCTTAACACAAAACATCCAGGAAATCCAGGACACAATGAGAAGACCAAACCTAAGGATAATATGTGTAGAAAAGAGTGAAGATTCCCAACTTAAAGGGCCAATAAATATCTTCAACAAAATTATAGAAGAAAACTTCCCTAATCT
>JANHMN010001167.1:0-12435 GCA_030674055.1 Rhabdomys pumilio
GCAGAAGAAAGGAAGCCTGTGGCAGGAGAGTCACCTGGGAAGAGAGGAAAAAGGGGGGGGGGGGGGGGGGGGGTGCAGGGAAGGCTCCGACTGGGGTTAAAGCCCCGTGTCCCTACAACCTGCTAAGCCTGAGAAATGAATTCCAATCCTTCCAAATCCCAACTTTGGAAGATGTTGGCAAGAAAGGGTCTCATTTCAGGGGCACAGAAGATCCTCCATACCTCCTCCCAGTGCCCCGGTAATGCCAGGATGTCCCCAATCTGCTTTGAGGAATGGAGGGATTAAGAATAATAAAAAAATTGCAATAAAATATGTGTGAAGGAGGGGGTAATTGTGGACAAACGCAGCATTCAAATTCATTTTTCAGCTCTTTTACACACCATTTCAATCTTATTTTCTGCTTGTTAATGAGATCTTGTTGCCTGGGCTAGGCAAAACCTTCCAGTATCAGGGCATAATTGCGCGTAATTTTCTCTCCTACCAATGATTTGCATCAGGTTTTTAAAAAATTCTGGGCTATTTAACACCCTATGATCCCCCCCACGCCGCCCCATCTTCCTGCCTACATGTCTCTCCCTCCCTCCTCCTTCCTCGTCCCTGGTCCAGCAAGACTCATTTTAAATGCTTATTAGAAACGCAATGTCACCAATAAAGGGGCGGGGACAGGGAGGAAGTAAGAGGAGAGAGAGGCGAGGAGTCTCATGTGCAGGTACAATGCAGTCCCAAGAGTCCCTGTGTGTCTTTCTCTTGTCCTGTTGAGGGTCAGGAGTGGTGAGGTTCAGAGGTTAAGTAGATGTTGCCTAGAACCCTAGTTCCACCACTCAATGGCTCCGTGACCTCCTGTGAGCTTCTTAGCCTCTCTGAGGATGAATTAGCCTCCCCAAGAGGAGGGGTGTTGTGGGGCTTGAATGACCCCAAATAAATCAGGTGTTCACATGGACTCAGGTGCCAAATCTTTGACCTTGCTGGTTTGTCTCCCCTGGAGGCCTTGGACTAGGAGGGTGAAACTGAGCACCTGCCATTGAGATGACACTTGAGAGGTGACATTCCCCAATCACCATGCAGATCTGAAGCCCTGTCTCAGGAGGAAGCAGATACTGCTGTTTCTGGATGCAGACCCTGAACCTGGATCTGCCCTTAGCTGCCCCTGTGGCCTTGGACCACAGATCCCTTGACCATCGCACCAACCTCTCCTACATGGACATTCATACCACCCTCGTGGGCAGACACAACAGCAAGACGGGCTCTGCAGGTAGACTGTTCCAATCCCAGCTCTCATACTTTTCAGAACCTTCCAGAGACTGGCACAGCACATTGGATGGATGGATGGATGGATGGATGGATGGATGGGAGGATGAATGGATGGATGAGTAGAGGAGTAAGTGTACGAGTGGATGGAAGGAAAGGTATATTGAGTGGATAGGTGGTTGGACAAATAGATGAGAGGATGCATAGGTGTGTGAATAGACAGACAGACAGACAGACTGACTGACAGAAGGAATGGGTGGTTGGATGAATATATGAATAACTGAGAGGGTTATAGGTGAGTGGATAGATGGCTAGGATGGCAAATGGATTAACAGAAGAGATGGAGAATGAGAGGGTGGATGAGTGGATAGGTAGGTAGATATATGGATAAAGTGTAGGGTGGATGGATGTGTGGATTGGTTGGGTGGACGGATAGGGGATGAGTGGGCAAGTGTGTGGCTAGGAGGATGAATGGATGAATGAGAGGATAAATGGCTGGGTGGACAGGAGGGTAGATGTATGCATGAATGGATTGATGGAAGAGTGGATTCGTTGGTAGACAGATGAATGAACAGATGAATGGACTTGGGTGGTGGGTGAGCAGATGGATGGATATACAGATAGATAAATGGGAGGGTGGATGGATGGATGGACGGATGGATGTGTGGATGGGTTGGAGGATGGTTGGATGATGGATGGATGGGTGGATGGATGGATAGATGAATAGATGGATAGATGGATGGATGGATGGATGGTTGTTTCAAAGGATAGATAGCCCTGGATGAAGTCATCTTCTCATCTGTGGGATGGAGGCCATAAGACAACTGCCATGATTCTAGGGATGAAAGTAGGTGCCACGGTTTCTATGCCTGGTCTACATTCAGTGTTAACTTTGTGTTGATGACTGTAATTATTATTGATCTATTTTTTTATTTATTTACATCTATACTGCTATGGGTCAAATCCAGGGCCTAGTGCAGGGTCAGCAATGCTTGCCTTTGAGTCACACTCCCTACCCCAGCCCATCAGGCTGCTGTGTAACTACTGTAGGCACAGGAAGAAAAGGAAGAGAGAGCCAAGATGAGGGAAAGACAAAGAGAATCACAAGCACCTAAGTGATGGCTCACCTCGAGACTGTAAATATGGACAGAGACAAAGACGATGGTGACTGAGGGGGTGAAGAGAAAGTCTGAGTTCTGACCACATCCCCAAGCGCCCTTGACTCAAGATATAATGGGTGACTTTTCGAGGATCTTGGCCAATCCAGGCCCTCTCCAGACCTGTTTTCACTCCCAAGTCTAACAGTGCTGGGTGAGAAGGGAACACCAGGAATGACTTCTCCCTGCAGGTCTCACAAGTCTGCCCCAAAGAGATCCCAGCACAGGTCCCCTGGCAGCAGCCTGAGGTCACTTTAATGGCAGAATATTGCTTCTGATTCTTGGCTTGGGTTCTGGGATGGATAAGTTTGGCAGCTCAGCACAGTCTCTTGATGTCTGTCACTACATCCCACTGCGACCTCAACAAGGGAGGGTGATGCTCTGGCCATTACACCAGAGCACCCGAGACAAGAAATGTGTCTCTGCCACACTTTTCCTAAGGCCAGGGGTCCTGCTTTGTCTTCAAATAGGGACCCTTCCATCAAAACTTGTATCTTCCTCGTCCTGTGGCTCTTTCACGCTGTTCTGGGAAAGGACTGGAAGCAACTATCCACCTTACCCATCTGCAGTGCCGAGGACTCAGGGGACTCATTTTGCAAAGACTATCTGCCTCCTCCCCCACCTCCACCCACTGTCTCTTGTAGCCCAAGCTGACCTTCAACTCATTCTGTAGCTAAGGATGCCCCTGGATTTCTGATCCTCCTGCTCTCGCCTCCCAAGTTTTGGGTGAGATCACAAGTGTCCACCGCCACACCCAGTTTCTCAGAAGCTATTTCTAGTCATTTTCCAAGTAACTGGCCCTCAACCAGGAGCAAAGTCTTAACCGGGTGAGCTATCAGAAACGAGGTCACTGGACAGGCTTCCCTTCCCCTGAACCTCATCAGAAGGACTCGGGGTAAGAGTAGGAGGTCTCATGGGGAGCACTTAATGTCTGGTACTTTATGGTTGGAGGTCCATGGATGGGGCCTTAAAGCTTCGGAGCCTCAAGGAAGATTTCTGACTGGTTTTGCTCTGCCGGTAGCCTTCAACCTAAGGAGCTCTGTTTTGTCTTTTGTTTGTTTGTTTGTTTGTTTTTAACTCACACCATGGCTCACAGGAACCTTTTCTGCCATAGAGCCAAGAAATTAGGATCTAGGATTCCTGAGGTATGGGTTTGAATCCTGACTCCTTCATGGGTTAAAATATGAATAACTACCAGAAGAGTGTCTGTCTCAGGACTGTAGAGAGCTCAGTCCTCTTGTGATCAAGTCACTATAGACCTGGTTGCTCAGGTGTCTCCCAGGGCAGGATCTTCTGTGTGTTTTTTACTAATTTGTCCCAAGTGCAGGGGCAGTGCCTGGTGTATGCCCTGCACTAGGTACACTGGTCCTCTGGAGTGCCACCTCCAGAACAGGGACCTTATAGAACTTTAAGGACCAAGGGGTTTCTTATGAAGTCCTGCTGGGTCTTTTTAGGGAGTCCCTGATGCACAGAGGCAACCATTTCTAAGACTGGGTGGAGACATGGGACCATAGTCAAAGTGTGGGAAGAAATCTTTCCCACAGGCAACCACAGACTACCAGCAAGGTGTGCAGGCTGGTCCCATCCCTAAATCTCCTAGCTTCGGCTGTACACAGAAGTCCCTTTGGCTTCTGGAAGAACAAAACCACCCAATTTGCCAAAGCTGACACTATCCAGTCGACAGGGACCAGACCTTTGATCCTGGGTAGCAGTGTACAAATCTACCTCGGCACAGGTGGCACACCCCTAGAGGGCTTAGATGAACTATGGGGGAGTTTCTTATTGGGGCTTCCCCTACAGCTGCTTCCTACCCCCTCTGCCGCTGTCATGTAGTCATATCTTTGGTGGGAACTTGAAGGCAGGGTTCAGAGACAGCCTAGATACCAGGAAGGATGGGATCTTGCCCGTGGAGGAAGCCACCCCAGGTCTCACCTGGGCAGAGACTCTGGATCCAATCTAGGGACTTGCAGGTAGAGACAGAAGATAGAACTTCCTGCTACACTCCAGCTCCCGGGGGATGACTCCTCCATGAATAGGTTGGTTTCCCCCTCAAGCCTTTCCTTCTCACCTTTCACCCCATCCCTGAACCCCACCTAGAGAGAAGAAACCTCTTTTTTGTTCTCCTGTGACAGCTCTGGAAGGTTAGCCCAGGCTAGCCTTAATTAATTAATGCAACAGAAATCATGATCTCAAGTCCCAGAGAGGCTGAGATGCTAACCCGTTGTTAGGGACCAGCAAGAGAGTTAGGATGTCTTGGGAGAGCCAGCCCAATACTGACAGGTCCTAAGGAATTGATGGCTTCACCCTTGACCTGAGGGCCTCTGAGATCTGTATAATCCCACCAGGATCTGTGTGTGTGTGTGTGTGTGTGTGCATGAGTATGTGTATGTTTGTGTCTGTGCATGCATGTGTGTGTGCTCACGCAAGTATGCATGTGTGTGGGCGTGTGTGGGTGCATGTGTGTATGTATGTCTGTGTGTCTGTGCATGCATATGTGTCTGTGCATGCAAGAATACACGTGTGCATGTGTGTGTGTCTGTGTCTGTGCATGCATGCATGTGTGTGTACATGCAAGCATGCATGTGTGCACACATGTGTGTCTGTTTGTATGTGTGTGTATGCATGTGTGTGTGTATGCATGTGTGTATGAATGCATGCACGTGTGTGTGTTTACTCATGAATGTGTGCATGGTGTGTAGAGGTCAGAGGCTGCTGTTGAGTGTCTTTCTTCGTCACTTTCTCCCTTGTTCCCTGAGACGCTGCTGTCACTGAGCCTGGTTGTCCACTAGGCTGGCTGGCCGTTAAACTCCAAGGATCCCTCTGTCTCTGCCTCCCCAGTGCTGGGACTCCAGATATGCAGCACCACCCCTGGCTTCCTCCATTGGTGCTAAGGATCTGATCTGCTCCCTGCTCTCTATGCTTACAGGGCAAGCGCTCTACCAACTGAGCCTTCTCCCCTGTGCCCGCCTCTGCTCTCCAGCTAACAGGCTTTTATCATAACAACTTTGTCATGTTAATTATTAATATACATTGTGCCTGAGCACAAGGAAGGCAAGAAAACCAATGTCTACTCGACTCCATTCTGCGCCAGGCTGAGCTAGAAGGCCATCCACACACGGATCACGGCAAGTTCTCGTGAGTAGGGTACAAAGGACAGATCCTGTAAATGGGAAAAGCTGAGGGTCCCAGAGGCACACGGGCCCCGGAACAGCAGAAGGAGGCCTCAGCCTCTCCCAAAGTCTGTGCCTTCTCCCACACAACATAGCTGTTAAGATCAGTTTGCTTCCCCTGCCAAGCCTGTCTCCTGCAGACAAGAGGAAGAGGGGACACCAGGTGGAGGCAGAATAAACTCCTTTTCCCAGGGGGCTCTTGGGAGCCTGTTGTAGCCACAGAAACAAACCCATACGCTCCCCGGAATCAGTCAGACTCCAAACATCAGGTCTATTCAACAAACCCACCAAGCACCACTCTGAGCTCTGGGTTGTCTTTCCATCTTTCTCCAAAGCCGTGAGTCCATCAGGCTACGGGTGACTGAGCCAGCACATGAGCAAACCTGAGGTCCTGAGGTCTAACCTAAGCAGCAGAGATCCAGACCTAGAACTTAGGCATCAATTCTACCAACAGGAGAGATTCCTTCCTCCCAGTGGTTGGTTATGCCTGACCAGAAGGGAAGCATGGAGCAATGACTGGGTCTAGGAAGGACTCTTGGTTCTAGACTCAAACCCGTGCCAGCCATCTCCTGCTCACTGTAGGAACGTGCCTGGGATCAAGCTCAGAATGGCGCATGGGGCCAAGAGCAGATCCTGTAATCAGTCCCTGCCGACCTGGAGAGAATGACCAACTATTCCCCACCTCCAGAAAGGAAGATCAACTCAGAGCCATGATCACAGACACAAGGCCAGGGAAGGAAGAACAGACATTTGCTTCCCACTCAAAACCTCTCTCAGGGTCCTGAGCAACCAGGGGCTTCCTGAGACGTCTGAGTTCTTAGTCACCCTCATCCCACCCCAAGTGGGAGAGAGTCAGTCTGGGTTACCCTGAGCCCCTCTGGTTTGGCCAGCAGGTATCTGGAGTGGAGAGGTCACCTACCTGAGGAGACAGGCCATTGCTGACAGGGTTCATGTGGTTGGAGGGGGCCCCGGGGTTCATGAAGCTGTCCGAGTAGCTGGAGAAACTGTGGCGGGCTCCGTAGGCAGAGCTGGTGTCAGCTGCTGCAGCGGCCGCAGCCAGCCCCCCCCTGATGCATGGTTGATGGTGGAAGGGGCTGGGGCCTGTGGACTGTGCTGCCCCCATCTGAGGAGAGACCCAGAGAGGTCCTAAGCAAGTAGCAAAAGCAGCCTTGAAACTCCACCCAGGCATGCCCTCTGGAGGGAAGGGACCAGTTTCTCAAGTGACTTGGGCTGAGGCCGGCTGGTTCCCAGGCACTTCTACAGAGTGGCCAGAGCTTGACCGACACCCACTTGACATCTAGGTGACCTCTAAGCAACCTACACACAGGTCTTGGTGCTCGGTGTTGGGCATATAGTATATGCTCAATAAGCACTAACTGGATTGTAAGTTGTACCTGACGGGATCTATAATCCACCCAGGCTTGCCCTATTGTCATTTTGTGGGTACCTATGCAGTGCTGTCACTCATGCTGAGTGAGTCCTAGCTTTGGGGGATGGAGAGGAATCAGGGTGACTGAGGCTCAGCGGGCTGGGCTAGATAGAGTCAAGGCTGATGAGTAAACCATGCTTGAAATGACTGAACTCAGTTATTTCTCTGCTCAACCACTACGGTGCTATTCTCCTTTCTTAGGGTCCCTCTGCACAGCCTTCTGAGGCCGGGTCCCCGTTGTCCTCGGCACTGACTTATTCCTTATTAAGAATCAGGCCCAGGGCTCTCTGGATGCTTAGCTTCCCCAGAATGCCAGCCCCTGGGCCCTTCCAGAGGTAGCCTATGCAGCAGGTGCCAAGAGGTTTCTTGTGTGGGAGCAAGATGGGAGGTTCAGAATCCTAGGGAAGGAAACCTTTACTTCCCAAGGCCCATGGGTAGCCTGGGCTATCTCCCCACCACCTCCTTCCCTTGGCATTTCCCTTGCTCAGGCTGTGTAGCATCCTAGAAGCTACTGGGAGAACTGTGCCCAGAAGATCTGCCTTCCTTGAGGGGTTGCAATGGCCCACTGCTGCCCAGGGTATGTTGGAAGGGGAGCTCGGCTCTTCAGCCCTGAGTGACCAGGAGTTCTAAGGTCAGGACAACAGGACTACACGTATTTTGATAGCAGACACTCACCTTGGGAGATGGTGGTGGTGGGGTATGTAGAGTCCGGCAGCTGGTAGGGTGGCAGTGTGGGCATGCCAGTGGGTGGGAAACCTCCCGGCAGGAGGTGGTTGAAGGCCGCCAGTTGGTTAGCTCCTGCCTGCTTGCGCCAGCGGGCACGACGGTTACTGAACCAGACCTGAAGGGGAGAGGATGCTGAGCCTGGCTCCCTGCTGAGAGCTGAGGCTCAGGTGGGGTGACTCTCCCAGCAGGCAGCTTCCAGAGGGTCAGTGTCTTCTTCAAAGAAGCAGAACCCAGAATTGAGTGACCAGGATGGTCTGTGGGAAACTTCAGAGGCAGGGTCTCCTCACTTCTATCCAGGAGGGGCTTTTAAAATGATCCCTGTTTTACAGGAAGCAGGTGACAGTCACAGGACAGGGTGAGGAGAGACCTGGAGGAGTCTGTTAGACACTCAGCCTAGAGCTCCTTCCATAGCAAGTGTTCCAGCCCAGGAACTCCAGTCCTTGCTTCAAAACTCCACCTCTTCCAGGAAGCCCTCCAAGAGGAGACCACACATATAGAGCATCCTGAGTAAGGAGGGCCTTGGTACTCAGCTGTGTCAACTTGGGACTGAGACCCTGCAATGTTCACATAGCCCAGGCCCTGCTAGAACAGGACCTGCACAGGTGTGCAATACACACATGCACACCTGTGCACACATATGTACACATACGTGTGTATGCACATGCATATGTGCACACACACACATACACACACTGCTGTAAGAGAACCCTTTCCACTTCTGGCTGGAAAGTCCTCCGACATCATCACCCTCGTGCATCTAAGATGGGGCAGGTGAGCCTCCTGCCCCTTCAAGGAAGACCCTGCATGTCCCTTCCTCGTGTGAACCACTATTCTTTTTATCTGTTCCTGGCTGCCCCTCCCTCAGCCTCCCCTCAGCTTTGGGACATCTAGGACAGAGGCCCTGTGCTCCTTGTGCCCTACATGGTGAGCATTCCATAGGTGCTCAATAAATGCTCATTGAATAAATGAATGCTAAATGAATGACGGATGGAACAAAGGTGGTTCCGGTCTCTCTGTGTGACTGTCCTGGAACTCCCTTGTAGACTAGGCTGGCCTTAAAGTCGTAGAACTCCTCCTGCCTCTGCCTCCTGAGTGCTGGGGTTAAAGGTCTGGGAATAAAGGAGGCCAAGTTTCCAGCCTCCTGTTCACTGGACTCTTTTCCATCCCATCCGTGCTCAGCTTCTATTTTACGACAAGGTCTCATGTAGTCTAGGCTGGCTTCGAACTTGATATGTAGCCAAGGATGATGTTAAACTTCTTATCTTACTTCCTCCAGGAAAAGTACTGAGGTTATAGATATAGGTAGGTACCACCCAGTTTATGTCAGGCTGGGGAATCAAACCAAGGACCTCGTGCGTGCGAGGCAGGCACTCTACCCACTGAGCTACAGGCTCACCATTGGTCTCTAACACCTTGTTCTTTTACAATTAATTGTGCAACCCTAGAAGCCAGCAGACCTTGGCATTATGGTCTCTATTTTGCAGAAAGGACACTGGGGACAGGGAGGATATTTAGGGGCAGATTCCAACTCCATGCCAATCTGCAGGCAGTACACTTGACCCTACACTGAGATGAGATATTGCGGGGTTAGGGGACCCTCAAGGCACAGACTCTTCCAAACAAAGGCTAAGTCAACACAACAGCACCCAGGACCTTGAGTCTCTGCCCGGCTTCCCTGGCGAGAGTCCCTCACCAAGACCCCAACACTGTGTTCAAACACTTCCATACACAGTGGTCTCATTCCTTCAATGGGCATCTACTATGCCAGTAGGACCTCAGAACCCTGAGGAGTCTGGGTGACCACTGAGCTCCTGGGACACACTGTGGTTTGAAAGAGGAAGCTAAGCACCTGGAGGAAACTCAGCTGATCAGTGGCTGGGATGCAGGCTCTCTCCCTGGAGCGTCTTCTGTTGAACTTGAGTGGCTGCCACATAAGCTCTTGTCCCGCCTCCAGGGTCTCTGAGCCTCTGGGTGCTTCCAGAATCCTCTCATAGGACTAAGACTTTGGCTTTTGAGTCAGCCTCTGCCCATTCTTACAGTTTTGCTTTTGTTTGTTCCTCTGCTCTATCCTAGCTAGGGAGCTCACAGGCATGGGTCGAGAGGAGCCCAGTGGACAGGGAGCTGGTAGCCTTTCTGTGGTTTGCCAAGGCTTGGCCTCCCCCACTCCCAGACCCCTCCCTTCTTGGACCTTGCATCACACCTGTTCCTCCAGTCCCCTGAGCCAATGAAAGCACTGTCCTGACAGCCAGGAAATTTTCTAAGGAGCTGCCAGGCTCAGGATGGTGGGAAGCCACGAGGCTGCCAGACTAGGCTGAGAGGAAGCCCAGAGGAATGCACCCAGGACAACAGCTGCGAGGTTCAAGGAGAGAGAGAAGGCAGTCTGCAGCTCGGGTGTCATGGGGAGGGGATGAGATGAGCTAGCTGTCTGCTGTGCCCGCCCTCTTCCCCTGGAGGGTGGGAGAGTGGAAGGAGGTACACCAGCTCTTGGAGGGTTTATGGCCAGTTTCTTCTAGGACTTTCCTTATTAAGTCCTAATTCCAGCTTCTGAGTCAGCTTCCTCCTCTCGGGCACAGAAAGGACACGTAGGCTTCCATGCCAGCCAGGACAAGCTGCTACAGTCTGTGTCCCATGGGTCACTTCCCTGAATCCTAGCCTCTGTATCTGTGACTAGAGCTGGCTTCAGTGACCATCCCAACCTGAACACGTGACTGTGAGGCTCCATTACCTTCACCATTGAGCCTTGTAGCCATGGGGGTGCTCAAGGGGTGGGGGGGACACTCCTCAGGATGGCACAGTATGGTACAGCCCTCCGTGTAGACCCACCTCCTCTGTCTATAAAGGTGACAGCCCAGGACAATGCTGTCATGCAAGCCATTTATTGAATCACGCTGCCCCATCCCATCTCCTCCATGGCCTTCGCCCTCGTCCAGCCAGGTGTAGAAATGAGTCTAGTCTGTGCCCTGCTGGAGCAGAGACTCCCAGGGCTCAGCCTGGGGCAGATGGCATGGGCCACCCTCCTCCATTGCCTTCCCTGATGAAGACCTGAACCTCAGCTTGGACTCTTTCTCCAGTCACCCGAGCCACAGAATGGAAACTGTGTGCTTCAGGTGTGTAGGGTCTTGGGTAGCCTTGCCCAGTGCTGATGGTTTGAATCTCCCCAGAACACACCTTGCATTCTTCTGGCGATGGGAAACTCACTTCCTGACTGAGGATAACCCTGCTGGGAAATTTTTCTCCTCGACGGAGATTTGGAGAGTCTGCGCCTGCCCTCCCCACCTCTGCTTCTCTTTCCCACGCCCTCACCTTAGCCTTCTTTTCTCTCATCTCTCTCTGAATCCCTCCTCCCTTGGGGCTCTGCGCCTCTCTGTCAGTCTGAAAGTCCATCAGCCAACATGTGCTGCCCCCTCAGGGACTGTGTGCGTTAGTGTGTGCGTGGTCCCAGGATCACACCCGGACTGGAGCGAGTACGCGACTCAGGAGCTGCCCACACTGACACCTTCCATCCTCAAGCACCCCCAGTTCTCCTCACCTGGACGCGCGCCTCCGTGAGCTTGGTCCTCTGCGCCAGCTCCTCCCGAGTGTAGATGTCCGGGTAGTGGGTCCTCTCGAAGGCCTTCTCCAGCTCCTCCAGCTGCTCAGCTGTGAATGTAGTCCGACTGCGGCGCTGCTTGCGCTTCAGAGGGAGGTCCGGTTCTGATTCTACGTCCGAGCCCTCATCCAGACGGTTCCCTACAGCGGGGTAGCACAGTGGACACAAAGGTCAAGCCTGTGTCCTCCTCTGAAAACTAGGGATCCAGTGTCTCCCCGAGAAAGAACACTGTGTACCACACCATAGCTCAGCAATGAAGGGCTGGGCAAACACTTTCTGCCCAAAGTAGTCCATTGCTTTTTAAGGCGGATCCCTCCAGCTGGGCGTTTAGGTTTATCTACACTGACACAGATGCCCCAGACCTAAGACTTGATGAAATACAGCTCTCAAAACTCAAAGGACAAGGGCCATAGAGATGGCTGGGGGCCAAGGCGGGTAGGTAAAGCTGCACAAACCTGCAGACCTGAGTTCAATTCCCGGGTAACCACACGATGGAAGGAGAGACCCCACTCCAGCCAGTATGTGCCTGCTGTGGTATGTGCCCCTCCCCCAGGTCAATAAATGTAAAATAAAATTGTAAAAAGCCCTCAAAGGATGATAAGTTCCAAGGCAGGCGGTGTGGGTTCACTGCAGGTCAGAAGTCTGTCTCTACAAAGAGCAGGAAAGCAGAAGGTGGCAGGTCAGGGGAAGCTCTGCCTTTGGCAAGGTAAAGGCTGGGGCCAGTCTCCTTCAGCAAGAGGCTGACAGGCAGGCTGGGCGCTGGGTCCGCTGGGGAGGAAACTGCAGAAATGGCTCGATCAGCTGTCATGGCTGCTGGGTGCCCTTCTCTGGCCTGGTCAGGAAGATCCCAGCGCCCCTGGAGCAAGGAACAGGGCTGGGGCATGAGAGCTGCAGAGGGACAGTGAGCAGGGAGACAGACTATAGCCCTCCCCTTCCTCTGCCTCCCCTCTCTTCCCTTCATTTATCTTTTCCTTCCCTTCAATGACAATTTTGGGATTCCTGGGGCTTTTTTGTTCATTCATGCATTCATTCACTCACTCATTCATTCATTTACTCATTCATTCACTCATTCATTCACTCATTCTTTCACTCATTCATCCTTTTTACTAATTCATT
>JANHMN010001168.1:0-12434 GCA_030674055.1 Rhabdomys pumilio
GCAGAAGAAAGGAAGCCTGTGGCAGGAGAGTCACCTGGGAAGAGAGGCAAAAAGAGGGCTGGGCGGGCGGGGGTGCAGGGAAGGCTCCGACTGGGGTTAAAGCCCCGTGTCCCTACAACCTGCTAAGCCTGAGAAATGAATTCCAATCCTTCCAAATCCCAACTTTGGAAGATGTTGGCAAGAAAGGGTCTCATTTCAGGGGCACAGAAGATCCTCCATACCTCCTCCCAGTGCCCCGGTAATGCCAGGATGTCCCCAATCTGCTTTGAGGAATGGAGGGATTAAGAATAATAAAAAAATTGCAATAAAATATGTGTGAAGGAGGGGGTAATTGTGGACAAACGCAGCATTCAAATTCATTTTTCAGCTCTTTTACACACCATTTCAATCTTATTTTCTGCTTGTTAATGAGATCTTGTTGCCTGGGCTAGGCAAAACCTTCCAGTATCAGGGCATAATTGCGCGTAATTTTCTCTCCTACCAATGATTTGCATCAGGTTTTTAAAAAATTCTGGGCTATTTAACACCCTATGATCCCCCCCACGCCGCCCCATCTTCCTGCCTACATGTCTCTCCCTCCCTCCTCCTTCCTCGTCCCTGGTCCAGCAAGACTCATTTTAAATGCTTATTAGAAACGCAATGTCACCAATAAAGGGGCGGGGACAGGGAGGAAGTAAGAGGAGAGAGAGGCGAGGAGTCTCATGTGCAGGTACAATGCAGTCCCAAGAGTCCCTGTGTGTCTTTCTCTTGTCCTGTTGAGGGTCAGGAGTGGTGAGGTTCAGAGGTTAAGTAGATGTTGCCTAGAACCCTAGTTCCACCACTCAATGGCTCCGTGACCTCCTGTGAGCTTCTTAGCCTCTCTGAGGATGAATTAGCCTCCCCAAGAGGAGGGGTGTTGTGGGGCTTGAATGACCCCAAATAAATCAGGTGTTCACATGGACTCAGGTGCCAAATCTTTGACCTTGCTGGTTTGTCTCCCCTGGAGGCCTTGGACTAGGAGGGTGAAACTGAGCACCTGCCATTGAGATGACACTTGAGAGGTGACATTCCCCAATCACCATGCAGATCTGAAGCCCTGTCTCAGGAGGAAGCAGATACTGCTGTTTCTGGATGCAGACCCTGAACCTGGATCTGCCCTTAGCTGCCCCTGTGGCCTTGGACCACAGATCCCTTGACCATCGCACCAACCTCTCCTACATGGACATTCATACCACCCTCGTGGGCAGACACAACAGCAAGACGGGCTCTGCAGGTAGACTGTTCCAATCCCAGCTCTCATACTTTTCAGAACCTTCCAGAGACTGGCACAGCACATTGGATGGATGGATGGATGGATGGATGGATGGATGGGAGGATGAATGGATGGATGAGTAGAGGAGTAAGTGTACGAGTGGATGGAAGGAAAGGTATATTGAGTGGATAGGTGGTTGGACAAATAGATGAGAGGATGCATAGGTGTGTGAATAGACAGACAGACAGACAGACTGACTGACAGAAGGAATGGGTGGTTGGATGAATATATGAATAACTGAGAGGGTTATAGGTGAGTGGATAGATGGCTAGGATGGCAAATGGATTAACAGAAGAGATGGAGAATGAGAGGGTGGATGAGTGGATAGGTAGGTAGATATATGGATAAAGTGTAGGGTGGATGGATGTGTGGATTGGTTGGGTGGACGGATAGGGGATGAGTGGGCAAGTGTGTGGCTAGGAGGATGAATGGATGAATGAGAGGATAAATGGCTGGGTGGACAGGAGGGTAGATGTATGCATGAATGGATTGATGGAAGAGTGGATTCGTTGGTAGACAGATGAATGAACAGATGAATGGACTTGGGTGGTGGGTGAGCAGATGGATGGATATACAGATAGATAAATGGGAGGGTGGATGGATGGATGGACGGATGGATGTGTGGATGGGTTGGAGGATGGTTGGATGATGGATGGATGGGTGGATGGATGGATAGATGAATAGATGGATAGATGGATGGATGGATGGATGGTTGTTTCAAAGGATAGATAGCCCTGGATGAAGTCATCTTCTCATCTGTGGGATGGAGGCCATAAGACAACTGCCATGATTCTAGGGATGAAAGTAGGTGCCACGGTTTCTATGCCTGGTCTACATTCAGTGTTAACTTTGTGTTGATGACTGTAATTATTATTGATCTATTTTTTTATTTATTTACATCTATACTGCTATGGGTCAAATCCAGGGCCTAGTGCAGGGTCAGCAATGCTTGCCTTTGAGTCACACTCCCTACCCCAGCCCATCAGGCTGCTGTGTAACTACTGTAGGCACAGGAAGAAAAGGAAGAGAGAGCCAAGATGAGGGAAAGACAAAGAGAATCACAAGCACCTAAGTGATGGCTCACCTCGAGACTGTAAATATGGACAGAGACAAAGACGATGGTGACTGAGGGGGTGAAGAGAAAGTCTGAGTTCTGACCACATCCCCAAGCGCCCTTGACTCAAGATATAATGGGTGACTTTTCGAGGATCTTGGCCAATCCAGGCCCTCTCCAGACCTGTTTTCACTCCCAAGTCTAACAGTGCTGGGTGAGAAGGGAACACCAGGAATGACTTCTCCCTGCAGGTCTCACAAGTCTGCCCCAAAGAGATCCCAGCACAGGTCCCCTGGCAGCAGCCTGAGGTCACTTTAATGGCAGAATATTGCTTCTGATTCTTGGCTTGGGTTCTGGGATGGATAAGTTTGGCAGCTCAGCACAGTCTCTTGATGTCTGTCACTACATCCCACTGCGACCTCAACAAGGGAGGGTGATGCTCTGGCCATTACACCAGAGCACCCGAGACAAGAAATGTGTCTCTGCCACACTTTTCCTAAGGCCAGGGGTCCTGCTTTGTCTTCAAATAGGGACCCTTCCATCAAAACTTGTATCTTCCTCGTCCTGTGGCTCTTTCACGCTGTTCTGGGAAAGGACTGGAAGCAACTATCCACCTTACCCATCTGCAGTGCCGAGGACTCAGGGGACTCATTTTGCAAAGACTATCTGCCTCCTCCCCCACCTCCACCCACTGTCTCTTGTAGCCCAAGCTGACCTTCAACTCATTCTGTAGCTAAGGATGCCCCTGGATTTCTGATCCTCCTGCTCTCGCCTCCCAAGTTTTGGGTGAGATCACAAGTGTCCACCGCCACACCCAGTTTCTCAGAAGCTATTTCTAGTCATTTTCCAAGTAACTGGCCCTCAACCAGGAGCAAAGTCTTAACCGGGTGAGCTATCAGAAACGAGGTCACTGGACAGGCTTCCCTTCCCCTGAACCTCATCAGAAGGACTCGGGGTAAGAGTAGGAGGTCTCATGGGGAGCACTTAATGTCTGGTACTTTATGGTTGGAGGTCCATGGATGGGGCCTTAAAGCTTCGGAGCCTCAAGGAAGATTTCTGACTGGTTTTGCTCTGCCGGTAGCCTTCAACCTAAGGAGCTCTGTTTTGTCTTTTGTTTGTTTGTTTGTTTGTTTTTAACTCACACCATGGCTCACAGGAACCTTTTCTGCCATAGAGCCAAGAAATTAGGATCTAGGATTCCTGAGGTATGGGTTTGAATCCTGACTCCTTCATGGGTTAAAATATGAATAACTACCAGAAGAGTGTCTGTCTCAGGACTGTAGAGAGCTCAGTCCTCTTGTGATCAAGTCACTATAGACCTGGTTGCTCAGGTGTCTCCCAGGGCAGGATCTTCTGTGTGTTTTTTACTAATTTGTCCCAAGTGCAGGGGCAGTGCCTGGTGTATGCCCTGCACTAGGTACACTGGTCCTCTGGAGTGCCACCTCCAGAACAGGGACCTTATAGAACTTTAAGGACCAAGGGGTTTCTTATGAAGTCCTGCTGGGTCTTTTTAGGGAGTCCCTGATGCACAGAGGCAACCATTTCTAAGACTGGGTGGAGACATGGGACCATAGTCAAAGTGTGGGAAGAAATCTTTCCCACAGGCAACCACAGACTACCAGCAAGGTGTGCAGGCTGGTCCCATCCCTAAATCTCCTAGCTTCGGCTGTACACAGAAGTCCCTTTGGCTTCTGGAAGAACAAAACCACCCAATTTGCCAAAGCTGACACTATCCAGTCGACAGGGACCAGACCTTTGATCCTGGGTAGCAGTGTACAAATCTACCTCGGCACAGGTGGCACACCCCTAGAGGGCTTAGATGAACTATGGGGGAGTTTCTTATTGGGGCTTCCCCTACAGCTGCTTCCTACCCCCTCTGCCGCTGTCATGTAGTCATATCTTTGGTGGGAACTTGAAGGCAGGGTTCAGAGACAGCCTAGATACCAGGAAGGATGGGATCTTGCCCGTGGAGGAAGCCACCCCAGGTCTCACCTGGGCAGAGACTCTGGATCCAATCTAGGGACTTGCAGGTAGAGACAGAAGATAGAACTTCCTGCTACACTCCAGCTCCCGGGGGATGACTCCTCCATGAATAGGTTGGTTTCCCCCTCAAGCCTTTCCTTCTCACCTTTCACCCCATCCCTGAACCCCACCTAGAGAGAAGAAACCTCTTTTTTGTTCTCCTGTGACAGCTCTGGAAGGTTAGCCCAGGCTAGCCTTAATTAATTAATGCAACAGAAATCATGATCTCAAGTCCCAGAGAGGCTGAGATGCTAACCCGTTGTTAGGGACCAGCAAGAGAGTTAGGATGTCTTGGGAGAGCCAGCCCAATACTGACAGGTCCTAAGGAATTGATGGCTTCACCCTTGACCTGAGGGCCTCTGAGATCTGTATAATCCCACCAGGATCTGTGTGTGTGTGTGTGTGTGTGTGCATGAGTATGTGTATGTTTGTGTCTGTGCATGCATGTGTGTGTGCTCACGCAAGTATGCATGTGTGTGGGCGTGTGTGGGTGCATGTGTGTATGTATGTCTGTGTGTCTGTGCATGCATATGTGTCTGTGCATGCAAGAATACACGTGTGCATGTGTGTGTGTCTGTGTCTGTGCATGCATGCATGTGTGTGTACATGCAAGCATGCATGTGTGCACACATGTGTGTCTGTTTGTATGTGTGTGTATGCATGTGTGTGTGTATGCATGTGTGTATGAATGCATGCACGTGTGTGTGTTTACTCATGAATGTGTGCATGGTGTGTAGAGGTCAGAGGCTGCTGTTGAGTGTCTTTCTTCGTCACTTTCTCCCTTGTTCCCTGAGACGCTGCTGTCACTGAGCCTGGTTGTCCACTAGGCTGGCTGGCCGTTAAACTCCAAGGATCCCTCTGTCTCTGCCTCCCCAGTGCTGGGACTCCAGATATGCAGCACCACCCCTGGCTTCCTCCATTGGTGCTAAGGATCTGATCTGCTCCCTGCTCTCTATGCTTACAGGGCAAGCGCTCTACCAACTGAGCCTTCTCCCCTGTGCCCGCCTCTGCTCTCCAGCTAACAGGCTTTTATCATAACAACTTTGTCATGTTAATTATTAATATACATTGTGCCTGAGCACAAGGAAGGCAAGAAAACCAATGTCTACTCGACTCCATTCTGCGCCAGGCTGAGCTAGAAGGCCATCCACACACGGATCACGGCAAGTTCTCGTGAGTAGGGTACAAAGGACAGATCCTGTAAATGGGAAAAGCTGAGGGTCCCAGAGGCACACGGGCCCCGGAACAGCAGAAGGAGGCCTCAGCCTCTCCCAAAGTCTGTGCCTTCTCCCACACAACATAGCTGTTAAGATCAGTTTGCTTCCCCTGCCAAGCCTGTCTCCTGCAGACAAGAGGAAGAGGGGACACCAGGTGGAGGCAGAATAAACTCCTTTTCCCAGGGGGCTCTTGGGAGCCTGTTGTAGCCACAGAAACAAACCCATACGCTCCCCGGAATCAGTCAGACTCCAAACATCAGGTCTATTCAACAAACCCACCAAGCACCACTCTGAGCTCTGGGTTGTCTTTCCATCTTTCTCCAAAGCCGTGAGTCCATCAGGCTACGGGTGACTGAGCCAGCACATGAGCAAACCTGAGGTCCTGAGGTCTAACCTAAGCAGCAGAGATCCAGACCTAGAACTTAGGCATCAATTCTACCAACAGGAGAGATTCCTTCCTCCCAGTGGTTGGTTATGCCTGACCAGAAGGGAAGCATGGAGCAATGACTGGGTCTAGGAAGGACTCTTGGTTCTAGACTCAAACCCGTGCCAGCCATCTCCTGCTCACTGTAGGAACGTGCCTGGGATCAAGCTCAGAATGGCGCATGGGGCCAAGAGCAGATCCTGTAATCAGTCCCTGCCGACCTGGAGAGAATGACCAACTATTCCCCACCTCCAGAAAGGAAGATCAACTCAGAGCCATGATCACAGACACAAGGCCAGGGAAGGAAGAACAGACATTTGCTTCCCACTCAAAACCTCTCTCAGGGTCCTGAGCAACCAGGGGCTTCCTGAGACGTCTGAGTTCTTAGTCACCCTCATCCCACCCCAAGTGGGAGAGAGTCAGTCTGGGTTACCCTGAGCCCCTCTGGTTTGGCCAGCAGGTATCTGGAGTGGAGAGGTCACCTACCTGAGGAGACAGGCCATTGCTGACAGGGTTCATGTGGTTGGAGGGGGCCCCGGGGTTCATGAAGCTGTCCGAGTAGCTGGAGAAACTGTGGCGGGCTCCGTAGGCAGAGCTGGTGTCAGCTGCTGCAGCGGCCGCAGCCAGCCCCCCCTGATGCATGGTTGATGGTGGAAGGGGCTGGGGCCTGTGGACTGTGCTGCCCCCATCTGAGGAGAGACCCAGAGAGGTCCTAAGCAAGTAGCAAAAGCAGCCTTGAAACTCCACCCAGGCATGCCCTCTGGAGGGAAGGGACCAGTTTCTCAAGTGACTTGGGCTGAGGCCGGCTGGTTCCCAGGCACTTCTACAGAGTGGCCAGAGCTTGACCGACACCCACTTGACATCTAGGTGACCTCTAAGCAACCTACACACAGGTCTTGGTGCTCGGTGTTGGGCATATAGTATATGCTCAATAAGCACTAACTGGATTGTAAGTTGTACCTGACGGGATCTATAATCCACCCAGGCTTGCCCTATTGTCATTTTGTGGGTACCTATGCAGTGCTGTCACTCATGCTGAGTGAGTCCTAGCTTTGGGGGATGGAGAGGAATCAGGGTGACTGAGGCTCAGCGGGCTGGGCTAGATAGAGTCAAGGCTGATGAGTAAACCATGCTTGAAATGACTGAACTCAGTTATTTCTCTGCTCAACCACTACGGTGCTATTCTCCTTTCTTAGGGTCCCTCTGCACAGCCTTCTGAGGCCGGGTCCCCGTTGTCCTCGGCACTGACTTATTCCTTATTAAGAATCAGGCCCAGGGCTCTCTGGATGCTTAGCTTCCCCAGAATGCCAGCCCCTGGGCCCTTCCAGAGGTAGCCTATGCAGCAGGTGCCAAGAGGTTTCTTGTGTGGGAGCAAGATGGGAGGTTCAGAATCCTAGGGAAGGAAACCTTTACTTCCCAAGGCCCATGGGTAGCCTGGGCTATCTCCCCACCACCTCCTTCCCTTGGCATTTCCCTTGCTCAGGCTGTGTAGCATCCTAGAAGCTACTGGGAGAACTGTGCCCAGAAGATCTGCCTTCCTTGAGGGGTTGCAATGGCCCACTGCTGCCCAGGGTATGTTGGAAGGGGAGCTCGGCTCTTCAGCCCTGAGTGACCAGGAGTTCTAAGGTCAGGACAACAGGACTACACGTATTTTGATAGCAGACACTCACCTTGGGAGATGGTGGTGGTGGGGTATGTAGAGTCCGGCAGCTGGTAGGGTGGCAGTGTGGGCATGCCAGTGGGTGGGAAACCTCCCGGCAGGAGGTGGTTGAAGGCCGCCAGTTGGTTAGCTCCTGCCTGCTTGCGCCAGCGGGCACGACGGTTACTGAACCAGACCTGAAGGGGAGAGGATGCTGAGCCTGGCTCCCTGCTGAGAGCTGAGGCTCAGGTGGGGTGACTCTCCCAGCAGGCAGCTTCCAGAGGGTCAGTGTCTTCTTCAAAGAAGCAGAACCCAGAATTGAGTGACCAGGATGGTCTGTGGGAAACTTCAGAGGCAGGGTCTCCTCACTTCTATCCAGGAGGGGCTTTTAAAATGATCCCTGTTTTACAGGAAGCAGGTGACAGTCACAGGACAGGGTGAGGAGAGACCTGGAGGAGTCTGTTAGACACTCAGCCTAGAGCTCCTTCCATAGCAAGTGTTCCAGCCCAGGAACTCCAGTCCTTGCTTCAAAACTCCACCTCTTCCAGGAAGCCCTCCAAGAGGAGACCACACATATAGAGCATCCTGAGTAAGGAGGGCCTTGGTACTCAGCTGTGTCAACTTGGGACTGAGACCCTGCAATGTTCACATAGCCCAGGCCCTGCTAGAACAGGACCTGCACAGGTGTGCAATACACACATGCACACCTGTGCACACATATGTACACATACGTGTGTATGCACATGCATATGTGCACACACACACATACACACACTGCTGTAAGAGAACCCTTTCCACTTCTGGCTGGAAAGTCCTCCGACATCATCACCCTCGTGCATCTAAGATGGGGCAGGTGAGCCTCCTGCCCCTTCAAGGAAGACCCTGCATGTCCCTTCCTCGTGTGAACCACTATTCTTTTTATCTGTTCCTGGCTGCCCCTCCCTCAGCCTCCCCTCAGCTTTGGGACATCTAGGACAGAGGCCCTGTGCTCCTTGTGCCCTACATGGTGAGCATTCCATAGGTGCTCAATAAATGCTCATTGAATAAATGAATGCTAAATGAATGACGGATGGAACAAAGGTGGTTCCGGTCTCTCTGTGTGACTGTCCTGGAACTCCCTTGTAGACTAGGCTGGCCTTAAAGTCGTAGAACTCCTCCTGCCTCTGCCTCCTGAGTGCTGGGGTTAAAGGTCTGGGAATAAAGGAGGCCAAGTTTCCAGCCTCCTGTTCACTGGACTCTTTTCCATCCCATCCGTGCTCAGCTTCTATTTTACGACAAGGTCTCATGTAGTCTAGGCTGGCTTCGAACTTGATATGTAGCCAAGGATGATGTTAAACTTCTTATCTTACTTCCTCCAGGAAAAGTACTGAGGTTATAGATATAGGTAGGTACCACCCAGTTTATGTCAGGCTGGGGAATCAAACCAAGGACCTCGTGCGTGCGAGGCAGGCACTCTACCCACTGAGCTACAGGCTCACCATTGGTCTCTAACACCTTGTTCTTTTACAATTAATTGTGCAACCCTAGAAGCCAGCAGACCTTGGCATTATGGTCTCTATTTTGCAGAAAGGACACTGGGGACAGGGAGGATATTTAGGGGCAGATTCCAACTCCATGCCAATCTGCAGGCAGTACACTTGACCCTACACTGAGATGAGATATTGCGGGGTTAGGGGACCCTCAAGGCACAGACTCTTCCAAACAAAGGCTAAGTCAACACAACAGCACCCAGGACCTTGAGTCTCTGCCCGGCTTCCCTGGCGAGAGTCCCTCACCAAGACCCCAACACTGTGTTCAAACACTTCCATACACAGTGGTCTCATTCCTTCAATGGGCATCTACTATGCCAGTAGGACCTCAGAACCCTGAGGAGTCTGGGTGACCACTGAGCTCCTGGGACACACTGTGGTTTGAAAGAGGAAGCTAAGCACCTGGAGGAAACTCAGCTGATCAGTGGCTGGGATGCAGGCTCTCTCCCTGGAGCGTCTTCTGTTGAACTTGAGTGGCTGCCACATAAGCTCTTGTCCCGCCTCCAGGGTCTCTGAGCCTCTGGGTGCTTCCAGAATCCTCTCATAGGACTAAGACTTTGGCTTTTGAGTCAGCCTCTGCCCATTCTTACAGTTTTGCTTTTGTTTGTTCCTCTGCTCTATCCTAGCTAGGGAGCTCACAGGCATGGGTCGAGAGGAGCCCAGTGGACAGGGAGCTGGTAGCCTTTCTGTGGTTTGCCAAGGCTTGGCCTCCCCCACTCCCAGACCCCTCCCTTCTTGGACCTTGCATCACACCTGTTCCTCCAGTCCCCTGAGCCAATGAAAGCACTGTCCTGACAGCCAGGAAATTTTCTAAGGAGCTGCCAGGCTCAGGATGGTGGGAAGCCACGAGGCTGCCAGACTAGGCTGAGAGGAAGCCCAGAGGAATGCACCCAGGACAACAGCTGCGAGGTTCAAGGAGAGAGAGAAGGCAGTCTGCAGCTCGGGTGTCATGGGGAGGGGATGAGATGAGCTAGCTGTCTGCTGTGCCCGCCCTCTTCCCCTGGAGGGTGGGAGAGTGGAAGGAGGTACACCAGCTCTTGGAGGGTTTATGGCCAGTTTCTTCTAGGACTTTCCTTATTAAGTCCTAATTCCAGCTTCTGAGTCAGCTTCCTCCTCTCGGGCACAGAAAGGACACGTAGGCTTCCATGCCAGCCAGGACAAGCTGCTACAGTCTGTGTCCCATGGGTCACTTCCCTGAATCCTAGCCTCTGTATCTGTGACTAGAGCTGGCTTCAGTGACCATCCCAACCTGAACACGTGACTGTGAGGCTCCATTACCTTCACCATTGAGCCTTGTAGCCATGGGGGTGCTCAAGGGGTGGGGGGGACACTCCTCAGGATGGCACAGTATGGTACAGCCCTCCGTGTAGACCCACCTCCTCTGTCTATAAAGGTGACAGCCCAGGACAATGCTGTCATGCAAGCCATTTATTGAATCACGCTGCCCCATCCCATCTCCTCCATGGCCTTCGCCCTCGTCCAGCCAGGTGTAGAAATGAGTCTAGTCTGTGCCCTGCTGGAGCAGAGACTCCCAGGGCTCAGCCTGGGGCAGATGGCATGGGCCACCCTCCTCCATTGCCTTCCCTGATGAAGACCTGAACCTCAGCTTGGACTCTTTCTCCAGTCACCCGAGCCACAGAATGGAAACTGTGTGCTTCAGGTGTGTAGGGTCTTGGGTAGCCTTGCCCAGTGCTGATGGTTTGAATCTCCCCAGAACACACCTTGCATTCTTCTGGCGATGGGAAACTCACTTCCTGACTGAGGATAACCCTGCTGGGAAATTTTTCTCCTCGACGGAGATTTGGAGAGTCTGCGCCTGCCCTCCCCACCTCTGCTTCTCTTTCCCACGCCCTCACCTTAGCCTTCTTTTCTCTCATCTCTCTCTGAATCCCTCCTCCCTTGGGGCTCTGCGCCTCTCTGTCAGTCTGAAAGTCCATCAGCCAACATGTGCTGCCCCCTCAGGGACTGTGTGCGTTAGTGTGTGCGTGGTCCCAGGATCACACCCGGACTGGAGCGAGTACGCGACTCAGGAGCTGCCCACACTGACACCTTCCATCCTCAAGCACCCCCAGTTCTCCTCACCTGGACGCGCGCCTCCGTGAGCTTGGTCCTCTGCGCCAGCTCCTCCCGAGTGTAGATGTCCGGGTAGTGGGTCCTCTCGAAGGCCTTCTCCAGCTCCTCCAGCTGCTCAGCTGTGAATGTAGTCCGACTGCGGCGCTGCTTGCGCTTCAGAGGGAGGTCCGGTTCTGATTCTACGTCCGAGCCCTCATCCAGACGGTTCCCTACAGCGGGGTAGCACAGTGGACACAAAGGTCAAGCCTGTGTCCTCCTCTGAAAACTAGGGATCCAGTGTCTCCCCGAGAAAGAACACTGTGTACCACACCATAGCTCAGCAATGAAGGGCTGGGCAAACACTTTCTGCCCAAAGTAGTCCATTGCTTTTTAAGGCGGATCCCTCCAGCTGGGCGTTTAGGTTTATCTACACTGACACAGATGCCCCAGACCTAAGACTTGATGAAATACAGCTCTCAAAACTCAAAGGACAAGGGCCATAGAGATGGCTGGGGGCCAAGGCGGGTAGGTAAAGCTGCACAAACCTGCAGACCTGAGTTCAATTCCCGGGTAACCACACGATGGAAGGAGAGACCCCACTCCAGCCAGTATGTGCCTGCTGTGGTATGTGCCCCTCCCCCAGGTCAATAAATGTAAAATAAAATTGTAAAAAGCCCTCAAAGGATGATAAGTTCCAAGGCAGGCGGTGTGGGTTCACTGCAGGTCAGAAGTCTGTCTCTACAAAGAGCAGGAAAGCAGAAGGTGGCAGGTCAGGGGAAGCTCTGCCTTTGGCAAGGTAAAGGCTGGGGCCAGTCTCCTTCAGCAAGAGGCTGACAGGCAGGCTGGGCGCTGGGTCCGCTGGGGAGGAAACTGCAGAAATGGCTCGATCAGCTGTCATGGCTGCTGGGTGCCCTTCTCTGGCCTGGTCAGGAAGATCCCAGCGCCCCTGGAGCAAGGAACAGGGCTGGGGCATGAGAGCTGCAGAGGGACAGTGAGCAGGGAGACAGACTATAGCCCTCCCCTTCCTCTGCCTCCCCTCTCTTCCCTTCATTTATCTTTTCCTTCCCTTCAATGACAATTTTGGGATTCCTGGGGCTTTTTTGTTCATTCATGCATTCATTCACTCACTCATTCATTCATTTACTCATTCATTCACTCATTCATTCACTCATTCTTTCACTCATTCATCCTTTTTACTAATTCATT